>CABFWB010004665.1:39760-55602 GCA_902151455.1 Timema bartmani
GGGTAGAAAGATTTTTTACAGTGCGTCTTACTACCCGTCCGAGTTATCCACACATTTACACAAGTTAGGAAGGATTTAGAGTAGATGTACCTCGTGTTTGCATGGAGGAAGAGCGAAAAATTAAGGGAATCGAGCCCCTGCCTCCACGTGACCGGTAAAAACAGACCTTACGAGCTTGACGGCATAGCCCACGTGTCCACCGGTGCAGCTGAGGAACACGAGGAGCCATGAATGGCACAAATATATTATCAGTGTGATCTGACGAACTAACATTCCATTTACAAACCCAAGATTTAAAAATAAGCTTAACCTAAACCAACATAATCATATGACACGCGCACCGGTAGCGCCAAGATCAACTGATCTTAGTTTGCCAGTAACGGGAAGCTCCGGGTTCGAATCTCGGCCGGATGTATTGAGGGTGGCTTATTTCCTAAACTGTTTCACACTCATCCTCCACGAAAGTGAAAGTACATGTCATCTTAATTGTACCTTCCTCATGTAGCCCCTTTTCGTCCTCCAAGACAAAGGCAGGCATACAAAGTTATAAAATAAGGGGATAATAAATTCAGAGTAAGCAGATAAGACATTCAAAAGTGTATATTTACGTTCGTGTTTCCACGGAACCCACTCAGCATTATTGCGCTACCAACAATAAAAAAAGGATTAAAGAATATTACCAAGAAGGTGAGAATATTTAGTTAAATAAGAGTAGAAGTCAACATGTCAAGGGTTAAATAGATTAATGCAAGTTTTATTGATAAACAAGATATATATATATTATTCAATAGAAAACATCTTAGGTATTTACCTTGCAATATTATTAATTTTATTTATAAGATAGAAGGACTCCAAAAAAAACCACTTGTCAGAAGGACTCCAAAAATATTAAACATATTTTCCTTGTCTGAAACTATTATTATAATTTTTTACAAGTCGGAAGGACTCTGAATATTACTACAATTTAAAGCCGAAAAAAATGTTAGACTTACAAAGGCCGAAACTTAATTTAGATCTAAATTTTGTTTTGGGAACAACTAGACGTGCTCGAGATTGATATCCTGCCAAGAGTGACTCGTCCTTCGACCTCTTGGCAGTATTTATTCGATATCATTTGCTCAGAAGGGGGGTAAAGTAGGGGTTACAAGAGAGAAAAGAGAGGGGAAGGGGTAACATGGGACGAGTAAAGCCTGGAAGACCCCAGAACACTGTTATTGGCCACGTGGAACCATCTAGTGCCGGAAATGTTATACTATAGGCCTACATCATTTCCCAGCGGCCTAAGGGTTCGGCCAGACTGACGAGCGAGCGCGCAAGCGACTGAGTGGCCAGACTGGCGAGCGTGTGAGCGCGTGATTAGCAGAAAGCTCTCGTTAATTGTTGACGAAGAGGCTCCGAATCTTGGCTGAGTGAACTGAGGGGGGGTTTTAACAAGTGATTTATTGTTGTGGTTTTCTCATCCTCTCTCCACGCTAATGGTGATTCTTATTTGTAAAGGCCTACTTTGAAAATAAGTATTTTAACATATCAGTTATATATATATATATATATATAAGTATGGTTTATGATCTTACCAATTAAACCAAGCCGTTATTAGCATAGTCGATAGTAATAAAAATGTCAAAATGAGAAGTTTTCCTAGCACTCAATGAACCAACATATAATAATAATGCCTAGCGCCTGTAAACTAGACTGTACCGGGTCGAGCGCGCGCTCGCTCCAATCTGGCCACCTCTCATTACAACCAATGTGTTCTATTTTATATTTTAGTCGCTCAATCTGGCCGCCCCCTTAGCGAAAACTTGAAGTTGGCCCAGCCCGTTCCTTCATGCATCCAGTCTTGACCACCAGTTCGTGTTAGCCGGTTGTGTGGCGTGGGAAATAGTCAATTTGGGATGTACACAGTGGAATGGAGCTCGGTGAGCTTAGAACATTATACAGTTTTAAGTTGTGGTGGGATATGATTGGAAATAATTTAGTGTCTTATTGTAGCTTATGATAAGACGCTACACTCAGGCATGCCCCCATTATTTGTAAGTAAATTCTAAGCGACAGCTTGTCTGGAAAATCAGACGCGTAGTAAAATGAATTACATGATGTTTACTCAAAATTCGTAAAATATGTAAAACTAAATAATATATGTTGTTGCAGAAACACTCCACCAAAGAGCTAAAATAATATACAGTGATACAAAAACATACTGAGAAAAAAGTAACATCCCTGCACCAAACAGCTTAACAATGAACTCCCCAGTTTTCAGACCTCCATTTATAAAATATAATATATATTTGCTTATAGCTCAGAAGCATATATATTTGCTTATAGCTCGGAAACACATTATAGTTCAAATACAATTTTTTTTAATTTTTTTAATTTTTTAATGGGGCTTTTTTAGCGCCACATCTTACTACCCGTTCGGGCTATATGCACATGTACCAATTAGACTAATTGTTTTAGGGAGGTCATATTTAAATAAAGTGTACCCGTATTTGCGTGGAGGGAGAGTGAAAAACATTTTGAGGAAAAAACCTCAGTATACCCGACCGAGATTCGAACCTCTATCTCCCTGTCTTCGGCAGTCTAGTATAACGCGAGAGTAGCACGTTAGACTATGCGGCTACCGAAGCGGGTCTTAATGGAGCTAAAATTTGTAAAATAAGCTATTTCGTATCTAGAAGAATTTCTGATATATGATCAAAATGGGAGATATCCACTCAAAGTACCCTCTTAGTGATTTTCATGGGAAAATGTGAGGCGCCAATTTGTTTGTGATATATAACAGGGTCTGGATAAGAATTTAAAGCAAAATAACTAAAGCAGATTTGGAAGAAAAAAAAATCACCCTTAAATAAACTACCCTTTATTTTAGGGTTAAACATATAAATCACAAACATTCCTCCGGGGAACCGTATTAGAATCCCAGATATCCAGTTTTAGCCCAATCAGTAAAATAGTTTCGGCTCTAGTCCGAGATACACATAGACGGCGTCGTGAGAGCCACTTTTTCGGGCTTAGAAGACCATGAAACGTCGACATCGATCAAAAGAATAGAATTCAACGATTACAATACTTCCTCTATACAAGGGGCCGCTACTTAGGCTACACACTCAACCCAAATGTTAGGGTTAAGAATGGTACAATCAAATGGGCCAACGCTGAGCCCGGAATGGAACCAGGGGGTCCCTCAACCCCAAGGTTAGTAAAAAGGAGGTTGCCTGGATCGAACGTGCATCGTTCTGCGCACAGGAAGGAAGTGACGTAGGCGGTAGCCCTTCAGTCGTATTCAAGCTGTTGGCCCTTGAGAATGAAAACTTTGGATTATTGAATCGAAATTGTTTTTAAAATATTGATTCTACAATTAAGCGTTTGCATCACAGAAGGCATTTTCTGTTTTTATTTATTATATTGTGATAATGTTAGATTACTTTAACTTTATATTCTAAATGGTAAATTAACTTTAATTTGTTAGCTTATTATTTATGTGGATAGTCGTAATCCAGTTTGTATGTTGTTATGTATTAAATACCTTTCAATTAAATAAGTTTAAATGATTGCTTTACTGTTATTATGGCCTTAAATACAAAAGTTGAAACAAACATCACGATGGTTTAGTCCTTTTTTCCTCTTAGTCTTTAAAGATTTGAACTTTATTACAGGCTTACTCTGTTGGGTATACATCTATACTTTCTTTAAAAGTTATCTTGTACAAGAGTTTCTGGGAGTTAGCCCAGTTGTTTTTGTCAAAAAGGTGGTTTCAGAATAATTTCAAATAGGTACCTAAACTAGTTTACCGTAGTGATTATGTGGATTATTTCTTTTATGAAATATGTAACCATTTACCTACTATTAATGCTTCTGCCAATTTGCTGCATAAAGCGATAGCCTGACTCTTGATTTGTTTTTGTTAGATATCTTCATTGCGAAAAAGAGACCTTTAATGTTTCTGATAAAACATTAAAATACTTCCGATATCAAAGAACTAATTAACCAAAACAAAATTCTGGACATACATAGCATGGAAACGATGAAATGTTGTGTAAATAAATCAATTCATTTATTTAATAAAGGGTGCGTAATTTAATCAAATTCTTAAATGGAACTCTTTCAAGATTTGAAGAAAAGCATATTTTTTAACTCATAGGCTTAATCAGGATGCCCTGGAAAATCTATTGTCTCCGATTAAAACCGATATCATCATCTCTCTCCTCTGATTATACTTGACTGAGTACTTCACTTTGTCACAAAGGACAATCAGAACCAGGGAACTGATGAGCTTGAAAGAAGTGCACTTCAGTATTTAGTGGGCTGGGTTTTAAAAAAAACACAAGAATTTCCGCATCTTAGTAACTACAACTACAAACGTAAGACTGCATTTACATCTTTCTGGATTAAGCATTTGTCTTTTGGTGGCCTTGCCGAGTGACTAACCGCATTCATTTATATATATATATATATATATATATATATATATATTTATTTATTTATTTATTTATTTAGCACCACATCTTTCTACCCGTTCGGGTTACACGCTTAAGTACTAATTATGCTAATGGGTTAGGAATTGGGAAGGATGCGTTTAGAAGAAGTGAACCCACGTTGGCGTGGAGGGAGAGTGGAAAACTATTTAGGAAAAACTATCCCAGTTCACCCAACCGAGATCCGAACCTCGATCTCCCCGTCCTCGGCAGTCTAGCTCAACACGAAACTAGCGCGTTAGCTAACTATGCCACCGAGAAGGGTGACTGGAGAATTAAATCTGGAAAAAGAGTTAAGAAAGCATCGTGGTTACGGGACTTATTAAAGTACCCTTGATACAAAAAATAACTTAGTGAAAAAGTCTCTCAGAATATTTACAAGTGTATGCTAACCAATAAGGTTTAAAAACAACTTTTAGTCACAGAACATTCATAAGAATGAAAGTTCTTAGTGCCTATTCACATAAATTTAATAAGTGTTATAAAAATGATTAATCCCGAAAAAACATTAAAAAGTACAAAAGATTTTAACTCTGAATAATTTTAATTTTAATATAAGATTAGCTACTGTTGATAATTTTTTTAATGTTATTTTAAAACAGTAAAATATATACATTAAAATTAAGGCCCTTGGCCCTGTCGAGTGCAAGTCTTAAACTTATTTAGTGGGATGGTGGGCGGGAGGGTGAAAGGCGTGGCGTGGCTTAACAACTGACCAAAGTATCCTTCCGCGCCAACAAGAATAGATGGATCACGGAAACCGTAGATGGTGCTAGCTACTAAACAGGTCTTGCAGAAAAATCATACGTTTGGAAACATCAGTTTTCTCGAGAACGAGTGAAATTTTTATGTTAATATTTTCAACAACCCTTCTAAGATAATGTATCGATGTTTATTGGGTGTTACATTTTCTTATTTTTTGTTATGCAGAAGGCAGTTTTTTTATTGAATGTCAATTTTATCGATATTTGATCACTGTTAAAATTATAGAGGTGTGTATATAAAAAGTATAGCTTAAGCAAGATGCTTCTATTCTTGAACAAACCGTTTCCGAAAAGAAAATAGCAAAACCATAAAATTCTTGACAATAACCGTTTGTTCCCATGGCTCTGCATTTCCACGCTAAATGAAAAGGGCCAATCGCCTTAAGTTTTAATGAAACGATTAGTCAATTACATGAGTTATAAAATCAATAACATAAATTAAATAATCAGAAATCTTAGTTCAGTCGGTAGCGTGTCTGTCTACTGAGTTAAAGGTCCCGGGTTTGATTTCCGGCATGAACCAAAAGTATATCATTGATAAAATGTGGGTTTCTCTTTTCACAATGAGTAATTAACGGTCGGGGGCTGGGTGTTGTGTCAATTATATTTTCAGGTTTTTTAGAAGTCTTGTGTTGATATAATCAGTCGGTTCAGAAAGTGCACGTTAAGTACCTCAAATAAAAATACATAATTAATTTATTGTTACTAATATTATTTTTTATAATATTATTTAATCCTAATAGTATACAAACACATAATTATTCTTGAGCAACAAAAAATGAATTAGAATGGGTAAAGAAAAATAATTCAAACACTCAAGTTGTCTCCTTTAAAACATTTTAGCACCCTTTATCAGAAAATATAATTACTCTGTATACCTGGTTATGTTTTAATCTAAGATATAATCATTGGTTGTTGCTAAATAGCCTCTCGCTTAGATACAAAAATCAAATTATGTATGTACAAACTTTAACCAAATATAAATGACAAGTTTTCCATATGGTTTCGTAAGCGGTCAGGCTGGCATGGGGCTACCAGTGACGTCACGCCTTCGTCCCTTGCCCCAACCCTTGGACGAGTAGTCGGCCCCTTCAACCACTCGGCCACGGGGCCAGGTCTCACCCGCGCGCCACCATAAACTGTTCGTTAGGTGTGTCGCTCCCGATTGGACCCGCACGCATCACGCCACTAGGTTGGGGCTAGAGAGGTGGGGGACAGATTGGATAGGCCACCGCCAAGGTCCCCGCCACCGTGGTTTCGGAACAACACCCTCTCGACGGTACAAACATATCAATACTCGCGCACACGGCCAAAACGTTAAGTATATATAAATGTATTTAACCTATATAGTTACCAAATATTATCATCATTGTTCTCTTTTTAAATGATGTGTGAAAAAAATTAAACTTTGTGTTTTTATTCAAGAAATATATTATATATTGTGTAGAAGAAAAAAAAGTTTATCATAAAAGATGTAAAAAAAAATATTGGCCTTAACAAGCAATCCCTACCATATTACCTTAAGGGCGCCGCCTCGGTAAGCGAGAAATTGCCACGCAGACGTTCAGCTCTAACGCAATATTTAAGTCTACAAGGTGGTCTAGGGGTAAGGTGTCAGACTTCTGTGCTGAGGGACCGGGGTTCAATCCTCGGTCCCGGCACAGATTTATCTGTTTGCCAAACCCTTCCTTCACCTCTGACAAGACGTGTATTAATCACAACTTGTGAATGTGTGGAATGCCAGGCCTCCACCGTGGTTCGGATCCCACGTTAAACTGTAGGTCCTCCATTTCATCTCACAATCACCCTACCATTACACATTAGCGTAAGTGCGTATAACCCGAATGGGTAGTAAGACGCGGTGCTAATAATAATAATAATAATAATAATAATAATAATAATAATAATAATAATAATAAGTCTACAATGTGTTCGTTAAAAATATGGTTCACGCCAAAACAAAGTCGAAAGATTCCAACAGGGCTCTTTTTCCTAACAAACCTATAGTCTTTAAGCCACTTTTTAAATCATATTTACGGAGGGCCTTCCTCCAACAAATACAGTAATTTTTGACAGGCTCACTGTAGAACATTCTAAGATATTTGAGAACTAGCAGTGAGCTTTCCTCTTTACCTTGAGATAAGTTTCATAGTTTTCTTTCTTCTCTTTCTTGTTGACATGAAAAAGGCTGGGTGTGGATGTAGGGCAAAAGGGAGTATAAGCTTAGACAGAATAGAGAAGTAGTTCCATAAAAACGTCACAGACCACTGCATTTTAAGACGTGTGTAGTGCATGTAGTCTACCAACTCATGGAGTAAATGCAATATACCAACTCGTGGAGTGCATGTAGTCCCTCAGCTTGTGGAGTACATGTAGTCTACCAGCTTGTGGAGTACATGTAGTCTACCAGCTTGTGGAGTGCGTGATAGTCTACTAGCTTGTGGAATGCGTGATAGTATACCATCTTGTGGAGTGCGTGATAGTATAGCAACTTGTGGAGTGCGTGATAGTCTAGCAACTTGTGTAGTACATGATAGTATGCCAGCTTGTGGAGTGCATTATATTATACCAGCTTGTGGAGTGCATGATAGTATACCAGCTTGTGGAGTGTATGATAGTATACCAGCTTGTGGAGTGTATGATAGTCTACCAGCTTGTGGAGTGTTTGATAGTATACCAGCTTGTGGAGTGTATGATAGTCTACCAGCTTGTGGAGTGTATGATAGTCTACCAGCTTGTGGAGTGCGTGATAGTATACCAGCTTGTGGAGTGTATGATAGTCTACCAGCTTGTGGAGTGTATGATAGTCTACCAGCTTGTGGAGTGTATGATAGTATACCAGCTTGTGGAGTGTATGATAGTATACCAGCTTGTGGAGTGTTTGATAGTATACCAGCTTGTGGAGTGTATGATAGTATACCAGCTTGTGGAGTGTATGATAGTAAACCAGCTTGTGGAGTGTATGATAATATACCAGCTTGTGGAGTGTAGAATAGTCTACCAGCTTGTGAATTGCGTGATAGTCTAGCAACTTGTAGAGTGCATGATAGTCTACCAGCTTGTGAATTGCGTGATAGTCTAGCAACTTGTGGAGTGTATGATAGTCTACCAGCTTGTGGAGTGCGTGATAGTCTACCAGTTTGTGGAGTTCATGTCAGTGGCGTCGCGTCAGGGCAAGCAGTGCTTGCCTTTGCTTGAAGATAAGTAATTATTTTATTTTATGTTTGAAAAATATTCTTCAAGCACCAATGTGTTTGAAATAAATTTTCTCGCACATACCAATGACCGTAACATGCATGCAAGACGTGCACTAGTCCATAATTTGGTAGTTGAAAGTCTATATTTTTCCGTCTTTCATCCCATAGCTCTACCTAGTGTAGTTCTTATTTGTGACGTCATAGATTTAAGAGGGGGAGAAGGGGAAGAGCGGTGGGATTCAGGTAGGAATGCAAGCAACAAAGTTGCGACTTTTCAACAACCAAAGCTATGCCCGAAGGTTGACGAATATAACCGAAGAAACTGAAAGATACTATCGAATACCCCTCTTTTCCCCTTTCAAAACAGAGAATTGACAAAAGTGGAAATTTAATAGGGTGGGAATAGAATTAGGGCCTACGGAAGTTTTGCGTAAAAGGGGAAAATAGAGTAATTACTGACCCCGGCCCGTGCTTATACATAATTTGTGGAGTTTACTGCAGCAGGTCCTTTTACAGGAGTTTAAAAAAAACTGTGAACTTGTAGCAACGATCCCGGCATCATCAGGTATAGATTATTTTCAACATTGAAAAGAGTAAAAACATCTTCCAAAAATACTATGGGACAAAATAGACTTTCTGGTTTCGCACTCCTTTCAATTGAAAAGGGTTTGCTTTCTAAAATGAAGCAAAGAGTAGACTTCTATGAAAGAGTCATAGTAGAGTTAGTAAAAAAGGAGAGGAAGATGGAATTTATTTACAAACACTAGAAAAAAATACGGCGAGTAAAAGATCATTGATATAGGCGTACATATATAAAAATTAATTTAATATCTAAAAATAATTAAATATACCAAATATGATGCAGGTTGCAATATATGTGAAAATTTTAAAAATATATAATTTGTTATTACTTATATGTATATTTAACGTAATTTTAATTAACACACGATATAGTTGATTTACATTTAAATATAAATATAACATGTTTTTATATATACTTAATTTGAAAGTTGTCAGCTTTAGGGGAGGCGGAACCGTGGTGGTAGGCTCAGGAGGAATTTCTCCTCACTTGTTAAAATAAAGGGGGGCAATATGTGTTCTTCCCCCAATCCCCGCATCCTCTTGGATATGCGTTATATATATTCTAGTGTGCCTTATGTAAGTCGCGGAACAGAAGGACGCCTAAACCCAAAATTATCATAAAAAAACCCCACCAAATAATATTTTTTTTATGTTTGTAGGGGGACCCCGGACCCCCTCCAAACCCCCTTCCCAGCTTGCCTAAGAATTTTGGTCACGAGACGCTACTGGTTCATGTAGTCTTCCAGCTCATGGAGTGCACGATAGTCTTGTGGAGTGTTAGAGTGAGACCCACCACGACGAACACAAGAATCGGAATCGGTGGGGGGTAAGATCACTTTTTAGTGCTCTCCATTAGAAGCGGCAGTAGAGTGCGCCACAGCGGCCCGGTCGGGCGTCGTCTAATGGCGGACTGATGTCCGGCGTTTGGCTCACACCGGGAGGGGCCGCGCCCCTAAACATTCTGAAAAAGTGACAGAGGGGGGGGAGAGTGATACTTGAAACAAAAGCAGAACTTGAGGAAATCTACAAAACAGCTGATTTTCAAGCTTGGTTCGCTTATCAATCTCCAACTATAGAGATGTAGGGCCTTGTAGCATGACCGAGTGGTTGGAGTGACTAGATTACATTGCACCCCTCACCTTTATCAATGATAAAGAGTGTGTTCTTCATTACAGGCGTCGAACCACAGTCCATCCTGTCAGGAACTGAGCCACAGTCCACCCTGTTAAGAACCGAACCACAGTCCACCCTGTCAGGAACTGAACCACAGTACACCCTGTTAAGAACCGAACCACAGTCCACTCTGTTAAGAACCGAACCACAGCCCACCCTGTTAAGAACCGAACCACAGTCCACCCTGTTAAGAATTGAACCACAGCCCATCCTGTTAAGAACCGAACCACAGTCTACCCTGTTAAGAACCGAACCACAGCCCACCCTGTTAAGAACCGAACCACAGCCCACCCTGTTAAGAACCGAACCACAGTCCACCCTGTTAAGAACCGAACCACAGTCCACCCTGTTAAGAACCGAACCACAGTCCACCCTGTTAAGAACCGAACCACAGTCCACCCTGTTAAGAACCGAACCACAGCCCACCCTGTTAAGAACCGAACCACAGTCCACCCTGTTAAGAACCGAACCACAATCCACCCTATCAGGAGTTGTTCCCGCCTAACTGTCGCTGCTGCATCTACAGGCTAGTTTAGATAGGAAGGAACATTTTTTGACAGATACAAGAGTTACTAGAATAATTTTCATATATTCATACGTCAGGTCATGTGATCTATACAGCTGCCACTTTTGATGGATATTATCAACACCTAAAATAACAATACAGTTAAATGTTATCAACGTTCACAGGAAAATAGTATGTTTGTATCTTCAAGTTTCTTCTGACCAGAATTCTGCTACAAACATGACACGACCAATAAAACACACAAAGAAAGTAGAAAGAAAACTAGTACAAATATAAAAAAAAAGATTATTTGTACTCCTAAGAAACCCCTGGCCACGTTAAAAAAAGTTGCTCACCACATCACCCTAAATTATTATAAGAGAAAAAAAACTAAAGGTAAAGTGAAATAAAAAAACAAAAACTCCCTCAAGGTGATTCTTCTACTTCTAACCCTTGTACAATTTTATTTGTTAACTTGAAAGAAGAAACAAAATAAATTAAAAAAAACAGTATTACAGCTCAGAAAGTCTTCAGCACGTAAAACGGGGGTAAAAAAAAACTTGTTAAGAACAGACTTTTTTTTTTACAAACTTTCACCACCCTGTTAAGAACCGAACCACAGTCCACCCTGTTAAGAACCGAACCACAGTCCACCCTGTTAAGAACCGAACCACAGCCCACCCTGTTAAGAACCGAACCACAGTCCACCCTGTTAAGAACCGAACCACAATCCACCCTATCAGGAGTTGTTCCCGCCTAACTGTCGCTGCTGCATCTACAGGCTAGTTTAGATAGGAAGGAACATTTTTTGACAGATACAAGAGTTACTAGAATAATTTTCATATATTCATACGTCAGGTCATGTGATCTATACAGCTGCCACTTTTGATGGATATTATCAACACCTAAAATAACAATACAGTTAAATGTTATCAACGTTCACAGGAAAATAGTATGTTTGTATCTTCAAGTTTCTTCTGACCAGAATTCTGCTACAAACATGACACGACCAATAAAACACACAAAGAAAGTAGAAAGAAAACTAGTACAAATATAAAAAAAAAGATTATTTGTACTCCTAAGAAACCCCTGGCCACGTTAAAAAAAGTTGCTCACCACATCACCCTAAATTATTATAAGAGAAAAAAAACTAAAGGTAAAGTGAAATAAAAAAACAAAAACTCCCTCAAGGTGATTCTTCTACTTCTAACCCTTGTACAATTTTATTTGTTAACTTGAAAGAAGAAACAAAATAAATTAAAAAAAACAGTATTACAGCTCAGAAAGTCTTCAGCACGTAAAACGGGGGTAAAAAAAAACTTGTTAAGAACAGACTTTTTTTTTTACAAACTTTCACAACAAGATATGAAGAGGTGGGAGAGGGGGAAATAAAAGAACTCTGTAAAACAAGAAATCTTAGTAAATACGCTGCATTCATTTGAATACATAAGAAAAACAATTTCTGACAACTTCTTTTTAACTCATTCCAACAATCTTTATATTATTACAAACATTTAGTTGTCCCAGGTGAGGTATTAAGGTGGAAAGAGGGCGGGGGTTAAGTCGAATGGTCTAAGGTAGGCCTGGGCAAAAAAAAATGGCTCAAGGGCCGCATTGAGAATTTAAATATAATGAAATTTGATATTTCGGTAGACGCAATTTATTATATATATAACAGACAACATTATGTATGTATGTATGTATGTATGTATGTATGTATGTATGTATGTATATATATATATATATAATACACAAAATAAAATAATTTAGACAATATAAAAAAAATATCAGTGATTCGCCAATAAAACACAACTTAATGATTAGTTTAAATTATTTAAAAAATGACATTTGCCCACGGGGCTTGGCGCACCAATGTTCAACGTCCATCAGTCACAGACTCGGTCTTAACCTATGAGTGAAGAACGATCCTGAGCGCGGAACAAATCCCGGATGGATCAGTGGTATAGCATTGGCACGCCAAGCCAAAGGTCCCGAGTTCGACCCCACATGTCCAGATGTCCTTTTTCAGCTAATTTAAATTAGTTGAATTGTGGTTCCCTCCAGACTTAATAACCGTTCGAGTTATACGATTGCGTACTAATTTCGCTAAAGATTTTAGGGATTAGAAAAGGTAATATTTCAAAGAAGTGTACCCGCATTTGCGTGAAGGAAGAGTTGCAAACCAACACTCAGTACACCCGACCGAGACTCGAACCTCGATCTCCCCGCCATCGGATGTCTTGTATATCATGAGAGTAGCGCGTTAGACCACGCGGCCACCGAAGCGAGGGAGTTTTTCCTGAGATTATAGAAAATTTCTCTACACATTAATAAAAAAATAACCATCATTTTTCTAGCACTCTCTATAGTAGGAATGTTCGCGAATTTGTCAGGATCAAGAGAATAGTAAAACGTAGGCCTACCCATTTCTTCACGACGACGTATGTTTGGATTACATTGCAGGCCATCGTCTCAAGTTGAGGTTCACTCGTTGATTTGCATGGAATATAAATTGTATCCTATATATTATACTTCCATAAGAATATATTTTTTTAACTCTGGTATTTATAACATTAGTTTTGTTCCCGCAGATAGAAAGTTATTAAAATAATACACAAAAGCACGTAATGAACCACAATTTGCCCAGGGGCCTAAGGGCATCCCTCTCGCAATAGGCTAGACTGCCGATGACGAGGAGATTTGGGTTAGAATCCCGATTGAGTGAAATGAGATTTACACCCACCCCCGCCGGTTTTCACACGGTCTCTCCATGCAAATGCGGGTATATTTGCTCTAAATTCAGCCTTTCTAATTAGAAAAAGTTTAATGAACTAGTTGATATGCGTACACCCCAAACGGGCAGTAAGACGCGGTAGTATCATCACAAATTGATGGTTCGACAATATGACTGGGGAAGTTTTGTACCCGCATTTGCGAGGGGTAAAGTGAAACACAATTTGGGGGTTAAGGAAGGAACCACTCGACCTCCCCCGTCACTGGTAAACCAGACCAAATGAGTTTGACACCTTAGCCCACATGTCCAAAGACGCGGGTTAGAATTTACTACGTGTCCAAAGTAAAAAAAATAAGCAGAATATTTTTTTAAAGGCTTGTGTAGGGGGAAAAAAGGGGTAGCGCCAACAAACTCCTTAAGGACAAACAACAATAATTATCATCATCATCGATAAAACCATCTTCCACCTACTCTCGTAATCTAGAAAAGAATTCTCTTTGAGGTCTGAACGAAAATACGAGAGCGCGGAATATAATAAATAAAAGTTGCTCCACCCTTGGGGATGGTGCGACGGGTGGTGGATACACCACCCAAACTAAGGGGGCGGTTTACGGAAAGGGAACAACGCCGATGGGAGGGTGGGGAACACAGCTTTTATGTTTCGCGATGGAGAAGGTGGGGCAGACGGGGAAAGAAAAAAAATTAGTGCTTTCCAGTTATTTCCCAAATATCAGCGACGGTGGTTAAAGTAGGAAGACAGGTATCACAACTGCGATAGCAAAACAAAAAAGTTTGGAACAATTCTTAGGAGTTACCTAAAATCGAGTCTAAAATAAGAAGAAAATAAATAAAAATAACAAAAACTAAAGTTAAGACTAACAAGGAGTAATGGGAATAAAATAATAGTCGAACGCCACCGGCGGGGTGAGGGGGAGGAGGCAATAAATGGGGAGGTTTTTTTAAACTAAAAATAACTGAATTAGAAAATTAAGGGAAGTGAAACACGTCTCCGAGCATAATTTCAGGGCGTGCGGCGCTTCGAAATGTTGTTATTCGAAGGACAAATCCCCTTCGCTTCGACTTCCGACACCCACGATATGCTTTGCTTCTTTGAAACATTTCGAAGGAAGAAGAAAACTTGTATATATTATGGACAGACTTGAAATCTCTCACTAAATATGACATATTTTAACATATAATTCTTTTTATAGCACCTACTAAACAGTATTTTGACACCAACTGGTGATTAAATGACATCTGTAACTTAAGAAGAGATACATTCATATGTGTCAGCATAAAATAATAAAGTGGGATTTGTTTATCTCTCTAAACATTTCATTTACCTAGATTCACTTACTTGGTGGATACTTTATAAACTAAATGCAGGGTTATGTGACAGCAACAAATACCTTATCTTTAACTTCGACTTCATCTGAAAAGTGACCCGGATACAACGAGCATTAAGTAAGGCACAAATGGTTGTACTTTAGACTGGATTGCAGTTGACGAGAGAGGTGTCGAGGTTCAAATCCCGCCCAGGTGTAATGAAGATGTTTTATTTGCCCTAAATGGTTTACCACTCTCCTTCGAAAAATGCGGGTAATCTAAACTCTCACACCTACTCTATCAGTATAAGTACGCGGATAGCCCGGATGTGGGCGGCAACCATATTTGCCCCCCCTTCCTTCTAGGGTTGGTGGGACCGAGAAGTCGAGGAGGCGGTAATAGGCAGGGCGAGAGGCACATGTCTTCCTCCAGGAAACCTCATTAGGCCAGCGAGCGAGCGTCGCTACGCTGCTGTGACAAGCCTCGGCGGTGCGTGCCCTCGTCAGACCGGGTAACTTAGTGGAGGATGTGAAGGGAGAGGGGGGTTAAGAACCGCGGGTCGGCGTGCGTGAATAAAAAAGGGGGAGTGAGAGTAGCAACTCTTGTTTATTTTCAACCGGCAGAATCGGTCGCAAGAATAGCGTGCCAGTCTCTAGACATTCAAGGAAAGGACTTAACTTTAAGGTGGGAGTGTAGGGGACGCGAGTTAAGGATGACTTTTTGCACCCCACTTGAAGCCCTTAGCAAAAATCCTAACCGTTAAAGGCAAGAATATTGATGTGCAGTAGCTTGTAGTCTTGTCACATGTTTTGGTTTTACAAGCCGAAAGAACCTTATCTCTCCGCATTCTCCGCGCCTCTTTACACCCCAAATGGTAACAACTCACCTGAGCCAGTGACGTTTGGTGACAGGTGTGTGGCAGCAGATGGCGTCGTACTGGTCCGCGACCCACACGATCAGGATAATGTAGAAGGCGGTGGTCGTATCGTTGAAGAACTCGGACATGATGGCCTCCATACCTAAAAGGGAAGAGAGAAGAGCAATCAGGACGATGTTTGACAGGATGGCCTCCATACCTAAAAGGGA
>CABFWB010004666.1:1446-19327 GCA_902151455.1 Timema bartmani
TATATATATATATATATATATATTTACGGAATTTATTTACTAAAAATAAAATTAATTAATTAATTACTAGCCACTCTTACTTAATCTAATTATGTGACAAATATATATTTTATAACAAGCTATCACAACCTAATAGCTGGGTAACAGTTAATATTAACATCATCCTGTCATAGAGAGGTCTAAAAACTAGTGACCATATAATGTTCAATGCTAGGTGGTGCATCAACAAGATGATGTAACAAGCTCTATAACCTTTAATTAATCAAGCTCGAAAAAAATCCATTAAACCGTTTCTGCTATAGCCGTAGGGAGAGAAAACAGGTTGTGTAAAACCCATTGTTTGGTTTTAGGTAATATTAATCTAGAGCTATAAAATGTTCTCGATTACAATGCTTTCTCTATATGAGAAATTATTAAAATAGCTATGCAGAATGACAAATCCTCTTTGTAGGAAAAAATATATAATGCCCATATAAGGCTTTCAACCCACAATCTTACTAGTTTATATTTTGAGTTGGGTGTGAAATAAAAATGGAATATTTGTACAAAACGAAAAGTGAACTCTAGAGATACTACACAATAAGTAAGGAATCCTTATGTTGTGGAACATCCTCTTTTATGTATTACTAGGGCAACATTTATATCGTGGAGATAGCTTCCCAACCCTTAGCTACTTACATATGCATGTTATTTGTTTAAAGGGGGTGCATTTAACTCCCATGGGAGCCCCTCTCTCCCCCATAACCCCTAATCTCTTACCTACCTCCTTTTCGACCATCCCTGTAGTTCTAAGCTCCTTTCAGAAATAGGTTATTCCCTATATGGCCGTCATTGAATAGGCTAGGCGATCTATCCTGCGAAATAAGGTTTACCTTCCCCCTCATCTTAATGGTTTCTGCCTGCGTTAATCCTTGCAATAAAGAAACATTAAAAATAATGAATAGTATTACGTTTCTACTGCTGAAATATATTCAAATTTACATAACTTACTTTGGCTACATAGACATTGTTATTCTTAATTAAAGTATGTGGCACTCTATATGTTTTGTCCCTCTTTCTAAATACATGTTAGTCCATATTGGATTTAAACAGCTACTTGCAAAACACAAGTCCACTAAGATTAATATTAAATATTAATAAAAGAGATGAAGAAAAATGAAAAATCTCAGAACGAAAATGTATACAGTAACTTAATTTAAATCAAAGTTTTCTTCCAAGATTTATAAGTTTTTTCCTTACTAGAAATTGAAAGATTTAAAAGAAATCTATATTTTTTGATATGAATAATAGTTTGACTTTGATTATAAAAAAATTTACGTTATAACTTTAGTACACTAATAACATTATTTTATTTATGATGTAATTAAAATTATATATTTATTTAAATGATAACCAAATTAGAATTACAGCTTTATGATAACGCTAATATTTATTTCTTGATTTGAATTAAAATTATTTTGTAATATAGTTTATAATTTAATCAGGTAGCTGGATTAGGATACAATTTAATTAATATTTTTAACGGAATAGAATGCTATTATCAATTGAATAAAAGCAGTAATGGAATGAAAACCTAAATAGAATAGTAAATTAAATAGAGTTGAATCGAATTGAACAATAAATAGCAAGATTGATACGAAAACTCAAATGGAAATATAATTGATTTTGATTTATAGCTTGAATTTAATAATAGCTGGGTTGGAATGAAAATTCCATGGACTGATAAAAAAAAATTAGAGTGATAGCCTGAATTAAATAATATATTGGAATGAAAGATTTAATCCTATGTTAAATGGATAAGAATGATTAATTGATTTGAATAATTATTAACTAGTTTGGAATAAAAACTGATTTGGAATTATGATTGTATTTGAACCAAAAAAGTAATATTGTCTTGACAGCAAATATATTTAACACAAAAGATTGTTTGGGTTAATATTATCAAACCATTTCTATAGTAGGTAAATGGCGTTTTACAGATTTGAAAATAATATTAATTTAGGTGCACTTAATTATTTTTTTAAATTGAAAAATGTCACCTAGAAAAGGGAATCAAACTGAAATATTCAGTAGTAGTTCTGTGCCCAGGGTCATTATTCACTCATTTTTAAGGCAAATTCTGTGATGGACTTGCGGAAACCGTCAGCTACACATGAATGATCAATTATAATCTAGAGCTATCAATTAACACGGACCGTTTTAGACACCTGGCTAGCTCAGTATGACCATTTGCATACTAAGCCAAAAGTCCTTGGTTCTATTCTCATGTCCAGCTGCAATATTTCTATTTAGAAAAAAATACGATATTTAAACGTGGCTACAACCATACCTAATGACTTTAAGAGCTTGGTTATTTAACAATCAAATATATTTTATTTTATTTGCCAATGTTATTAGGTTGGTTTTGACAAATCAAAATCAGACGTCTTTTATTGCTATTTTTGATTAGAGCTACGATTTATACAAAACTAGTTCATCAATAACACCTATATTTACAAAATAGTAATATCAACCAAATATTTTAAGTATAGTTTTTAACTGGATGAGAAATGATTATTTTATATGTCTTTTACAAAATGAATGAAATTAAACTATAGCAAAAAATTAAATTTTATTTACAGCAAATTCTTGTAACAAATTTATAGCATGAAAATATATTATTTTTATTGGTAAAGTGATCAATCTAAGAAAAAGTCTTAATAACAAAAATACATATCTTAGAAATGATTTGTCAAACTGAATATAAAAAGTAAAAAGATGTTCTTTCTAACATTAAACAACCCAAATATGATTATAAAAATAATATAATACAATATTTTTATAATACACCTTACGATTAAATGCCTGGGTTTAGGGTTTGATTAAGGGTACAGTTTGGTTAAAAAATATATCATGGCTGTACCTTTATGATTTATGACGTCTAGAATAACTACTTTTGCTAAATACTGATCAACAGAAAACTGCACAGAATATAAATCATTCACGTGTATTGATAGAAATAATTAGATCAACCTAATACGATTTTCACATACATGTAGATCTCACTATGTTCTTCAGTAAAATGAGAAATTTTTTCAAATAAATGTTAGTATTTGAGCTCGTTTTATTAATAATATCTGCAAGAATTTACTGAGTAAAAAATATAACACGCGGGAGGGAAGGATACATTTTTAAACATAAATTGTAACTAAACACAGTCGGGATTTGGGCCCTGACCTCATCGTCACATTCAAATCTTTCTAGATAAACATTAAGTTAGTTCAGTTCTACTAAGGTTATAGTTGCCATAGTATCAATTGAAATGAATTCAGTAAAGCTAATTTAAATGTGTGGCAATTATAACTCTTAGAGAGGTTATAAGCACATGAGTTAAATCAATTTAAAATTCACTTAAACCAATAACTTTCACTTTGGCTACAGGTGTCCTTTAGGGATCCAACTTATTATTTAGTGTCCCCCAACAAGAGTGCAAAAACCATGATTGGTAAATATGTTCACGTATCAAACAGTTATATCAAATTAAACCTAGACTATGTAACAAAATAACATTTCCCTTGTTATGTTCGTCATGTTAATATTTTGTCGTGTCAGAAGTAGGTGTTGGAAGGTGGTGGTGACCTGTCATCTAAAAGCCACCTTTACACAATAACAACCCCAGACACAGACATACGATGACAAGCCTCACACCGGAGGAGTGCTAGTCAGGTAGTCATATCGGTTTGGTTTGTGGTTTGCTAGGGGATCACGCTTTGGTTTAGGCGCGTCATTAGAGTGGGATGCCTGCCTAGGGTCGCGACGTCTCGCTAACAAGTAATTTCATGTCGATATCAACATAGACCTGATAGCGGGTCTTATTACTCCTAATGCAAGAAGAAACCCGCCTTTTATGATATTGTTCTTCCTACCCCTTTTGACTGCCAAAGTTCATTTATTTTAAATACTTTTTATCTAAAATAATGTATAGACAACTATACAACGCTTTGTGACTATAAAATGTCATAATTTCATATAGAAGTAAATAACTATTGAGAATAGAAATGTTCAAGAATATTTTTATATTCTTACAATATATTTATTTTCTAATTACTGAAATCATATACGTCGATGTTATTTAATAAAATAACCGTACTATATACTAACAAAAGAAATTAAATATAATAGTTCTGATGAAACGCCCTTCTAGGTGTTACTATGTGAAACTACCACTTTAATGGGCATCAAATTAGAATTAATTTAAAATGATCTAAAGTCACAAATAAGATAGTTCTTAAATCGAAAGTTATTAGTTTGGAACAAATTAAATATATTTAGTACTCAATTTCACCATCCATGTTCTATGTTATGTGAAAATACTTGATCATATTGTATCAAGGATCCTACTAAAATTTGTGAATCAAAAATCATTCTTATTTCCACTTAGACTTTAACTTAAATACCCCATTTATAAAAAGTCTATCTTAAAACCTTTAAAAGTAAATGTTTGGGGGCTTTGGTCACGCTATTGAAGCAAGCAAATCATAAGAAAGAAAAATTTGAGTCCAGGTTGGGTCAACGTGCAATATCACATTTGGGGACTTAGCATCTATAACAGTGTTTTCCGGCTATCAACCTATTTAAAATCAATTAGCTTTGATTTAAATGAGCATAATAAGTACATACTTACCAATTCCACACCAACAAACATAAAATTGTTTCTAATCAATTTTTTTTTTTTTTTTACATCTTTGCGTATTGGGTTTTGTTTTGTATTGCATTCTGGTTGAGTAATAACAGCATTTTTGGAACATAATCCAGGAACCTGTTGCAAGTTTAACCATAAATCATTTAAACTTTAAATGGTTCTTATATTAAAGATCAGATATATTTGTATACTCTTGCATGATGTAACGTACTGTATCTATATCGAGTAGGCTAGTGATGGTCTATTTTAATATTTCAAAAAAGTCTAGGGTTCTAAAAACTACATTTATTTTAAGAGGCTTGAATTTGTTATTGAATTTTTACACAGAGATTAGGTAGGATTAATTTGATTTAAATATAAAAGCATACGTCTTTAGATAAAATGGTAAAACCATAGGTTACAAACTAGAATTCTAACTCCATTATAGAAAATCAGGGGAAAGTACATTGGCAATAGACTTAATATGCAGTTAAAGCTGCATATTATCAGATAAGCATTTACCATCTAAAGAATCTTAAATATATTTACTTGAAGTGAATTTACAATGTTTTTATCATAATAACAGCACAAGGGAAGAGTTACAATGATTAAGAACACACGATCTTGTTTAGGAGGAAACTACGGATTTAAAGAACTCGTGCTTATATTATTTCGTAGGTTGTGTTTATAATAACGTAGTATTGGTCTCTATTAGATTGCATGGAACCGCTTTACTGTAAAACGGGAGAAACTAATTATAGGTAAATTTTAATAGCGATGTATTTAGAATTTTAATTTTAATTTTATTAATTTATGTTTGTATAATCTATAAGAGTATCTTTTTAATGCAAATAATTAAGTGCATTCAAAGGACTGTAATCTAAATTTATTCTTTTAAATTGGTATCCTGAATAAAAAAAATGTATTTTTTTGATATTTATTATTTATATAATGGCATTATTTTATCAGGGGAGGATTTATAATTAGACATTTACATAAACAATGTATCTAATCTATAAGACATCTCATGTTAACCTTCTAGTAGGTATGTGCGTGTAGATTTCCTTCCTAGGACCTAAAATACTTTTCCTTGAATAATTTATCTATATTAAGTGAACCTCAAATAAAGTCATCTACGATTTTTGAGGGGTTGAAAAATTATTGAATAGTATTTATTAAGTTGTAAAAAAAAGTTACTTAGAACTTAATAACTGTAGCTGAAAATTTATTTATGTAAGTGGAATTGCATGAGATTTCAGAAGTCATGCGATACGAATTCATACATTATTAATAGAATAGACTCAAATATATAATGAAATATCTGATATTTTTATAAATAAGGTTTTTTAATTTTATTAATTCCTTCATAATAGAGGAGCTGTAATATGCTATTAATTTTTTTAGTTAGTATAAATCACTTAAAATTGAAGATATATATATATATATATATATATATATAAATAAGTATGTATACAATATTGTGATAAGTAGAATTGCTTTGAATAATTTCATATTTTAATTTGAAAAGATCATACAAATATTCTAGAATAATTCAAAATAAAACTAAACTCTTTTAGTAACTGACATGTTCAATTTTATTTGAGCTATACGATTAGGTTTATAAAAGATTAAGATCAGAACATTAAACGATAAGGAATTATATATAAATTTAAGTACCATATTATCGCTTCGGTGGTCACATGGTCTAGGGCATCACTATCGCAATAGCATAGACTGCCGATGATGGGTAGATCGGGCTGTAATACAGGTAGGTTGTACTAGGGGGCTAAAATTGTATCCCCCTATTCCTCCCCTCAAATGTGTGTAAACATAAACTTAACCATACTCATCCCCAGCTTATCAGCTTAGTTATAATTTGGGCATATAATCTTAACGGGTAATAAGAGGTAGTAGTAAAAAATAAATTAAAAATAACCAATATGGCTTTTTCTTTTAACAATGCCATTTTTATATTCCATTTAAAATCTAAATATTTTAAGAACGGATTTACAATTTGATATAAAATCATAGAAAAATGGTATCATTTAAAAAAATATAATGTCTGTCCTTGAATGTGACTAACATTGGTCTGTAAAATATTTTATTTACATTTTAAATGAATACAATAAATTCAATCTCTATAAATTAATTTAATAATTATAGGTCCTAAGCAAATTTTTAAAAGTAAAAAATTATGTCTTCTCCACAGACATAAATAAAGCCAGCTGAGTTCAAGTCTAATTTGAGTGTAAAGTTGATGGTAGTAAACAATTCATTGATCACTAGTAGTTTCAATATGACTCTCAAAGGGTACATACACATCCAACGTGTTTCTAAAACATTGCATCAAACTTTGGCAGGATACTCCTTGGGTGAAATTAGAATAATTCTCATAAGCAAACTAGGGTCCATCTTCAATATTAAGGGTGGTATACACCCCTAAAGACAGAGCTAAAGACGACTGTTGTGTGAAATATTATGAAAACTGCTTAGGGTATTACAACGAATCTTTGTATACTACTTATTGAAACCTTGATCATTAATAAACTAAATGTGCTGTTACCGTTACCCACCCCCATCATGTAAAAAAGGGGGGGTTGTAACACATTTTTTCTAAAATAAAATATGTCAGAGTAAGTATTACCAATTTTTACTTAAGATTACAAAACAGGGAATCAAAATTAACAAAAAAGGTGTCTTGGAGAAACTGTCTAGCTTTCCCCGTTTCTGAGATAATCACACAAGTTTGAGATCAGAGCCAAGTGCAAATGCCTGCCAGGTAGGCAGCCAGAATCGCAGTTTTATTTCGCAATGCAGTCGTTTAACCATTTTTACCGGCACGTGTGACTATGTATCACGTACATTTGGTAAACAAGGCTGGTTTGTGTGTTATGATGGAGAAACTCTGATACTTTTCCTTCTTCATAAGCTCCGATGTGTTGCTATTTATTACATTAGTGAGTTATGCTTACACAGTTCACACTTGGGTGGGATTTTATTCATTACACTCACTGGAATATTGAAAGCTACATTAAGAAATACAAATTGTAGTTATTGCATGTTTTAGTTCCTAGCTTCAAAAGCAGATTCATAGCAAGTGTTCAAAATGGTGGCCCCTAACGTTATTGCAATAATTGAGGCGACGTATCAATGACTGGCGTACTCTTTCGAAAACACGTGGAGTTTCTTGAACCTTATCACATGCAGCAACTATCCTGGCTAACAGGTCTTCCTCAGATTCAACAGCTGTCTCGTACACCAAAGCTTTGACAAAGCCCCACAGAAAGAAGTCTAACGGATTTAGGTCAGGAGAGCGTGGTGGCCACGCAACAGGCCCACCTCTTCCTATCCATCGGGCAGGAAATGCAGTGTTGAGGTAGTCACGCACAGCTCTTGTGAAATGAGGTGGGGCACCGTCATGTTGTAGCCACATGCGTTGTCTAACGGAGAGCGGTACATTCTCGAGGAACTGTGGCAATGCAAATTTCAGAAATTGGTAGTAGATGTGGCCAGTCAAACGTCGTGGCATCAGGTAAGGGCCAATGAGATGGTTACCCACAATGCCTGCCCAGATGTTGACAGAAAATCTATGCTGGTTGCCCATGATGATAGTTGCATGAGGGTTCACGTCATTCCAAATGTGACTATTTGTACTATTAAAATAGCCGTCTCTGGTGAATGTTGCCTCATCGGAAAACAATATTATAGTGGAGAAATCAGGAACCACTCCGCACTGCTGCAGAAACCAGTCGGAGAATTCATGTCGAGGAGCATAATCTGCTGGCCCCAATGCCTGCACCTTGCGCATGTGGTACGGATGCAGCAGCTGATCATGCATGACACGCCATACTGTGGAATTGGACACATTCGTTTGATGCGCAATGGCACGTGTGCTTGTTGACGCGTTATCATCCACATAATTCAGTACCTCTTCTTCGACAATTGGAGTGCGAACATTCCTCGGGTGACCAGCTCCCCCTCGTAGCTGAAATGTACCTGTTTCACGAAGTCGCTGAGTGACATCGGTGAAGGTCCGGTGATAAGGTTGACGTCGCGCAGGATATCTATCGTGGTACAACCGTGCAGCTGCTCTTGCGTTTCCTCTAGCTTCACCGTACAGCATGACCATGTCTGTCATTTCTGCGTTTGTGTACTTTGCCATTTGACTAGTAATACGCGCAACATGCAGTGAAGTCGTGTGGACTGATGCAGTCTGCTCGTGGAGGGAGGGGAAGATAGTGATAATAAGAGTGGGGGAAAGGAGGGGGGTGAAGCAACACAGCTTTATTGGCTCCCTACCTGGCAGGAATTAACACTTGTCTTTGAAATTAAACATGCATGATTATCTCAGAAACGGGGAAAGCTAGACAGTTTCTCCAAGACACCTTTTTTGTTAATTTTGATTCCCTGTTTTGTAATCTTAAGTAAAAATTGGTAATACTTACTCTGACATATTTTATTTTAGAAAAAATGTGTTACAACCCCCCCTTTTTTACATGATGGGGGTGGGTAACGGTAACAGCACATTTAGTTTATTAATGATCAAGGTTTCAATAAGTAGTATACAAAGATTCGTTGTAATACCCTAAGCAGTTTTCATAATATTTCACACAACAGTCGTTTTCAGCTCTGTCTTTAGGGGTGTATACCGCCCTTAATATTGAAGATGGACCCTAGGTTGCTTATGAGAATTATACTAATTTCACCCAAGGAGTATCCTGCCAAAGTTTGATGCAATGTTTTAGAAACACGTTGTATAATATTAGATATATTTTAATTTATTTTAATTTTTTTTTACACCGCGTCTTACAATTAGTTCAGATTATACGCATAAATAATTGTTCATGGTTGATCTGAAAAAACTAATTTTATGGATTCATATTATTTTGAATTAGGTTAATCATTCAAAACAAAGTAAAGTATCTACAAGCGTCATCGTCTGAAAAAATAAGCTTATTTTACAATTCTAAAATCTCATTTAAATATATAGGTTATTGCTTACTGTAAGTGTTTTCGAAAATATTGGGAATAGCTATAGTATTTAGAAGATTTTCTAATTAGTCTATACTCCCTTCTAATAAGATGTTAAGCAAAGTAAAAATTTTTCAACTTATAACAAGGGAAATCTTCATGGAAGTCATAATATAGAAGCATAAGAAACATTCTCCTTCAGATTAATAACTAGTTGTAAGACACATCGACCGTTCTAGTGCTTACTACCACTTTTTTATATATAGATAATGATGTGGATTAGGAAAAATTGCATCCAGAAAAATTGCGCCTTCCCAGAAAAAAAAGGGAAAACTGCGCCTTCCTATGAATCATCACACCAAAAAGTGAGAAAAGTGATCCTCACACACTGTTGACCAGTACCAGCAGTCACAGTCTCACTCCGCGTGCAAATCTGTCTTCTCTTGTTTACTTCTATGAAATATATGAGGCGGCAAGTACAAGGGGAGCGTGGTGTCCCGGAATCAGGGCAGAACATTGTTTTGGCTGAAGAATACATGAAAATGGCTGACGGGAAATGCTTCCTCTTGGTAATTGAAGGAAAAGAATTAAGGATCATCGATTTTGCTAGCTCCAAAGGCCGTTAAATACTGCATAGTCACAAACAGATATTCATGGATGTCAATTCAAAATCATGTAGAGAGCAGTTCACCTCGCTCTATTCCATCCACGCAGACCTTGGCAAACAGACAATGAGATGAATATCGCTCCTACCCAACAAAATTAAGGGATAAACTTATATGTGGAATCGGGAATAAATAATGATTTACGTCGAAGAAGCTTGCATTTTTTCACTTGTTTCAAACTTTCAGACATGTGCCATTATTGGGTGATATTTCCATTTCAACCAATGCTTGTGGGGAAGATAGTGGTAACGCAAAACAAAAAGAAAATATTCTCTGGAGTATTATTATCACCACCCATAATCTGGACATCCAGGAGAGAGAAACACGCTTCAAAGTCTAAAAATACAAAACTCCTAGAAAAGAGTAGTCAGAAAGGTATGGAGGTACCTACGCCATAATTAAAGCTACACGAATAATGAAAAGCACGCCGTGAAAGTCTCATGAGCCTACATATTTCTTCTAGACTTCTTTATTCTCCATTCTCTTTGGACTTAATCCTTGATTGTATACGATTCCTCCAACCTGTGATAAAGGGAATACTGGAAATAGAAATTGTCTTCAGATGAGGATACCCAAAGGCAATACTGGATAACAACGGCACTCAATTCCACTCTTCTGGATTGATGAAGGCATTCTAAAAATGGAGAGTCAAAAGATGGACCACCATAGCCTACAGCACAAAATTAAAACTGGCGAAGTGACAGGATGAATAACTGAAAATAGAAATACACATGCGTCTACAAGGAAGATACCACCTACAGTGGGATCAGGCCATCCCACAATTCCTGTTCTGCCTCAAAAATTGACGAAACTAAATGACTTGCCTCACCTCCGGTTAGCTGATAATTGGCCAAACACTCAGGTTCCGGGAGGACTGGACGAAGGAAGGTAAAGGTCACACATGTACAATAGAAGTGGCTTATCATGAAAACACGAGATCAAAGAAATTATTAACCTTCCAAACAGAGATAAGTCTGAATCAGACTAGGTACTAAGGGAGGTACTTAACATAAAAGTCACCTGGCAGGATGGACCCCCCCCCCCCTTTTCTATCAGGAACCACTATCCCACTGATGTTACACCCTTGTACAACACTGCCACTAGAAACCAGGCAGGTTTCTGCCACTATAAGTACACCATCCGGAGACAGTAGGGACACATGTTTGGTGTCCGAAAAGATCGTAAAGGTTCCTGTTTAGTCCTGTACCAAGATATATGCTTATAACATACTTAGTTAGTACAAGATCTGAAGAAGATTGAGACCCACTCCAGAGGTACTAATATGGCGTAGCCCTACCCAAAGATGAGAATAGGACCACCTCGAGCAGGCAAACCACCCCAACACCACTCCATGTAACACCTGTCTCCTGTGAAAGACATACACCCTATATCTTAAGATACTCTTAAGCCCAGTTAATCCGCTAGCCTCTATCAGTTTTGGGCGAGTAGATCTGAGGAAGGCAGATCCCTTTTTCATACACTCACACATCGGGAGAACTTCCGGAATCGGTGCATTCGATTTGATCAAAGGAATTAACTATGCCTCAGACCAGATACATAGAGCGTACCTACACTATATCAGGCGTTACCTATAGATAGTGCAGACATCATATGTGAATGCTGCAAAACAACGCAAACCCCTTGGATGAGGGATTAAATGAGCACTGAGACCACCTGTAGATCAAACCACTGCAGGATGACCATAATAAAACAATGAAACTGACAATAGTGAAACAAGCCTCAATGTTGTAAATATAAAGTTAATTTTTCGGGGATGGTGGCACTCAGTTTGGGGGAATTGTTGCGTGACAGTTAATATTTTCCCTGAAACCAAGTCCAGAAGTACCGCAAGCTCTTAGTTATCATGGCTGGAGTGCATCTGCATGAGTAGTCCACACTGCAGTTGAACTTACCCAGTGAGGGGTATCCATAGTAAAAGTAGTTGAAAAAATGGTCAACCCCCAAAAATATGATTTACTTATAAGCTAATTACTGACAATGAGTCACGTTTGAACAATAACTTGTGGCATATATATATATATATAATAGAAAGTAAGGGGTAAATTCACGGGGGGGGAATCAAAATTTCACAATACTAAACGGTGAGAGTTCTACCAAACAAGTGTGATTTTATAACAGAAAATAATAAGGTATTTAGCAGTAAAGTGAGAACTTTGATGTCAGCCATTTCCTCCAAAATGTGAGCCAGATGTGGGTATTATTTGCTACAACCTCCTTTTCCTCCTCCGAGTCCTACTACCCATCTGGGCTGAACAAATTTTATTAAAGATAATCAAATGTAATAAGGAAGACGAATTTTAAGGATATATAACAGATTTTGTGTAGAAATATTACCTGTATTTACGGATACGGAATTTGAACCTCAATTTCACTGTAATGAGCAAGCAAGATAATATGAGCTTGGCATTTAGTATTGGTGTTCATTGATGTGGGTATAAATTCAATCAAAATAAATGCCACCAGATTATTTTTTAAGGCTAATTTTATTTTAAACTGTGGCAAACAATAGCTTCCTAACTTATATCTATAATATACTTTTCTTGAACCCTTACTCTACATATTTCCCCATGGTGCTACTTACCCTACCACGGCTACATTAGTGTAATTAAATTATGTTATCCCGGGTGGGTAGTAAAATGGGGGTGAAAATGAAAATCAATCCAAATTTCAACTGTTCCGATTCACCAAGTTCATCCTCTAAAATTTTGTTTACTGTAGATCAAGTCATACACTTAGAGACCCACAAATTCTATTAACAAAGTCAATAAAAATCATACTAAAATCCTAATTCACTAGTGTTGCACTTAAAGGGAGCTATTTGTACGAGACAGCGTTTATACTCACACATGAGATGCCAGATAACCCCCAGCCTGGATATCAGGACTGGTTCAGAACCAAGGGTTGAAGCTAAAGGGTTGAGAGGGAGAAGGGGGAGTATCGAAACGGTGTCAACACCTGTCAACAATTGCAAAGTGGTTTTGACGGTTAACCTGTGTGTTGGGTTAGTGGAAGTTAAGCTGCCTGCCGCCTATACCTTGTGGGAGCGGGTGGTCTACTCTTGGTCAATACGGTGAAATGGGAATATGGTTAGTTGGTATGAAGGGGGAAAGGGTGATGAAAGGAAGACGGAGGGGTGAATGAGAGGGGGTCATTGAAAATCTACCAAGGCTTATGCCTGTGAAGTGGTTGTCCACATGATTGTTCTAGTCAATATTGCAACACAAATCAACGATCTCTAACTCTCTCGCTCTATGGCTTCTAAATAAGAAACAAACACCAAACTCATAATTAGGAGTCAAATAGTAGCATGATTATTTTTAGGGGAAGTAAGACTAAATGTAGAGATAAATTGTTTACATCATGTACAGCTTTAAAAAAAAAAGTTCATACGAATCGAATGGGAAAGTTTCGCATATGAAACTGGCCCATTACACTATGGTATAGGAAGGCGTACTTGTCTTACTATAAAATTGGCACTTAATCTCTGATCAATTTAAGTCTAATTTTTGCATATACCATCTGGTTGCATGTACCTAAACTTTGTCTCTCCCTCTAATATTGGAGTTTGTAAGACATAGATTCCAATTAAAATATGACAATATGACTAACTTGCATATAGTAATAAATATGTTTCATGCATAATTGGCTTTTATGAATATTACATAACTCATATTGTACATTGATTTATTTGTGTATTAATTAATTACTCCCACTATTAAAATTAAAATTTTTTTAAATAATTAATTTGCACAATAAACCTCGAAACACCTTTGTATTGATTATAAAAGTAATTATTATTTTTTAAAGTTACAGGAGAAGTTAAATAGGAACATGAAAAACAAAACATCAAACCCTTTTCATTTGTCTTTGTTTCAAGGAACGCTCAGAAATTTAATTAAGAAATGCAGTGACAAATAGTATTTAAAAAAAGACGAGATTAAAACAATGGAAAATAAAACGTATCGGTAAGACAATACCGGGGAGAATTGAATAGCGAAACAAAAGAAAATAAATAAATTGGGATCTAATTGATAATAGAACTAACAAAAGGGGAAAAAAATAAACAGACCATCGAAATTGCGGGAAGAATATAGAAATAAAAAGAAAAGAATGATATGGTAACAAAATTGAATAACGCCAAGTGAGGAAGAAATAAAGAAATATATAAAAATTCTTGAGCTTAAAAAGTTGCTATATAATTATAAAAGAAATAATAAATGAAATATGGTTGTCAAAAAAAGTGATGTGTCTGTCAACTTGTTCCTATAAACTGGAATATACTAGGTAGTGTTAAGAAACAAACTTTGTTAAGTATGGATAGAAAAATATCCAATGATAACTTGTTTAGAAACTGCATCGGTAGGCACACTGGATGAACATCAAGCTTACCTAATCAACTTTGTCGGTGTAGGGAGTGAGAAGATATTTTTCCTAGATTTTATATTCTCCCTCAATACAAATATGGGTATATTTCCTATACATTCAAAATTATTAATCCTTACATCATGATACGGAATTAAGTGATGGTTGGTAGTTCGTGATTCCCAAAACAATTAATAAACACTTATATATAAAATTCAATCAACTTAAAGGAAATGGATGGATGAATGCCAATCATCAAAGTAAATATATATTATTTAATTCAATATAGGATCAATACCTATATTAAAACTCTAAATACGGCTGTGCCTTCAATTGTCTGTGTGTCTGTCTGTATGTTGCCAGTAAACTCTAAAAGTAGGTAGTTATTGGATTGAGACCTGACTTCTTCTATTTTAATCCTTATTTTTAATAATTTAGGGAAAGCGTATTACCATCACTATATTTTTCAACGAGTGAAAAACCCACTGTTAATGTGGTTACATTTGTGTCTTAAGGCTTGTTTCAATTCAAATATACTAAGTCTTAATATTAATTTTTATTTTTACTCTGAAAAATATACACTTTCTATCTTTGTGTTCAATTTAACAATGCTTTCACGTAATATAGCCATTGTTAGCGTCCTGCCTTTGCATTTTAAATTTATATAATATGTATAAGTACATTTTATGAATTTATATTAAAGGGTTATTGAGTACATTTCAAAAATAAAAAATACACTTGAGTAAACTGTCACCTATAATTTGATCTTATGTACATAGACAAGGGTAGGTTAATATTGATGAATATTGCTTAGTTAATGGTAAACAATACGTATATTATAGTGCATAATTATATGTTAAATCTAGTGGGCCGTTGCAGTGATGGCTGCAAATTTTGGCACTATAATGTATTTTAAACTTTTTATTGGGAAAGGATCTATATAATAAGCACTCACTAACTTTTTATTTAAAAATTTACTCATCAAAGGCTATCAACTTTACTTAGATATCTAGTTTTAGGTGTGTAATTTGAATAAAAATGTAAATATTCCCCCTTCATGCCCCGATGAGAACTTTAAAATGACCTCTCTCCCAGATCTCCATCTATTCGTTGCACCAAACCACTAGAGTAACGATTCAGCCGATATTATTTTTTAACAAAGATAAACATTTTATTTACCAATATACAGCTATACACAAACCATGGTTTCCATTTTGATGCAAACAATGAATGATTGTACAGATGAACCACTGCCCACACAAAAGGAAGTTTTTAAAAATTCGCTAGGAAAATTGGGTTTTAGTTTTAGGCCACTATTTTTACCGGCAACCTGATACCCTTATCTTAAAAATTAGTGTTTGTTTGTCAAATTTTCTCGTAATTTATGTTGCTGGAACCGGGCTTATCAAATAATATATATAAAGATATTTGATAGAGAGAGAGTGATAAAATGTGATAGTGAAAATGAGAGTGCAAGTGTTTGAGTGTGTGATTGTGTAAGTATGTGGTTGAGTGTGAAAATAAGTGTGTGAGTGTGAGAAAGTGAATGTACAAGATAGAATAAGCAATTGGGAGAGCTCGAGTTAGTTTGAGCGAGTGATAGTGAGAGTATGTGTATGTGTTAGATAGATAATTACTAAGAGATGAGAAAAAGTGTGTTTGTTTGTGAAGAGAGAAATTTTGTGTGTGTGTGAGAAAGTGAGATAATTTGTGAGAGAGAAAGAGAATAGTTAAGAGAGAATGCTTGATAAAGTATGTGTGAGAAAAAGAGAGTGAAAATTTTATGAGAGATATTGTGTGAAATAGAGAAAAAATGTAAGGGCGTGTGAGAGAGAGTTTGAGAGAGAAAGTTAGAAAGAGAGAGATAAGTTTAAAAAGATAAAATTAGATTGAGAGAGAGTTAGAGAAAGAGTTAGAGAGAGTAATTAAAAGAGCGATATTGACAGAAATAGAGAGTGTTTGTTTAAGAGAAAGTAAGATAGAGAGTGAGATTGAGAGAGTAGTGTGAGAGAGTGAAATTGAGAGAGTGAGATTGAGTTAGCGAGTTTGAGATGGAGGGAGTTTGAGACAGAGAGCGTTTGTGAGAGAGCGTTCAAAAGATAAAACGTTCGAGAGAGAGCATTTGAAAGAAAGCGTTTGAGAGAAAGAGAGCTTAAGAGAGAGATCATAACAAATATAATAGAAAGAAATTTGGTGATAAAGAATGTATGTAAGGGCAGATAGTTTGTGAGAGAGAGAGGGTAAAAGTGTGAGAGAGAGAGAGAATAAGAAAAGATTATACTAGAGAGAGTTTTATAGTGTTAGTGTGTGTGTAGATGTGTGAGTGTGTGTGTATATGTGTGAGTGTGTGTGTATATGTGTGAGTGTGTGTGTCTATGTGTGGACGTGTGAAGGAAGAGAGTGAGAGAGTCTGATAGAGAGAATGTGAAATTATATATGTGGTACCTGAACATTACGGTACTTTGAAAACTCATTCCCTCAAAATTAAGTACCAACGTGGAAACATAACTGAACTTAATGTATTTGTAAGAATGTGAAAAGATAAATGGAGTACTCAAAACATTACTTTTAAATATCATATTCTCAAAATTAAGCGGTAAATTGAAACGTAGCTTAACTTATATATTTGTATTATGTCACTATTTGCTAAAACGAACATCGAAACCCATTATTTGTATGAAATGAATATCAAATCCCATTATTTGAAGAAAAAATTAGCACTAAAACTCATGCTTAGATAGCTAAAATGGCTATTTTTTTTAACATTATTCAATATCACTCTATCGTTTTTGAGCTTATAATACATACCAAAACATATTAAAAAATCATTTCATCATGCGCGAAACAAAACGTAGACAATATTTTCACGAACTTAAAAACTTAACCTTTTGATTTTCAAATTATGCTCAATACTATTGATTTAAACGCTAATTAACGATAAGAACGTTCAAATAAATAAATACTACGGAATTCTGAATAGACTTTCTCGCGCTATTGTTTGAAAATTGATATATTTACTCAAAACTCGTAATATACGGGAAACGAAATAATATACACTAGCAAACCCAAGAATAAATTGCAGTATAATTATGTATAAAATAAATGGTACGGCGCACCGCACAGACTTTCTCTCTCTTTCTATAAACTCGTAAGATTTCTGAACGGAATAATGTACATTGTATCATCACCACTCCACATAAGA
>CABFWB010004666.1:20561-55588 GCA_902151455.1 Timema bartmani
CCCTTCAGTAAACTACCCTTAATTTTAGGGGTAGATATCCAATTCCAAAAACCCCTCGGGGCAACCCTATGAAAACCCTAGATATCAAGTTTCAGCTCAATCGGTAAAATAGTTTAGGCTCTAGTTGGAGGTACAGACAGACAGACAGACAGACGGAAATTCAAAAACCACTTTTTCGGATTCAGGGAGTCATGAAACGTCAAAATTCATCAAAATCTCGATTTCGATTTTTTTGACGATCACCATACTTTCTCTACCTGTAAGATAGAGAGAAACTAAAAAGGTTGAGTACCAGTTTTTAGTTTTATAATTTTATTTTTAAAGAATTAAATGTCCTCATTTGTATGTTTGGACCAATAGAAAGGATCGATATTGGTTCCACAAGAGTCAACACTTCGTATTGAAATTTTGATTTCCGGATATAATTTTTGACATTTTAATAGGTGTTGCACCTCTTCTGGTCATCGTATTGCTATTAAATTTGTTCATGTTAAAATTTTGACTAATATAGATTGATAATAAAGACTATTGGGTTTAAAATGGAGATAGATCATTGTTGTATAAACATTTCGCCTAAGATGTTTCAGGAAAAATAACATAAACTTTTTGAGAGACTTACTTATATATAATTACTCTATATATACTCAATAAAAAAGATCGCTATTGGCTCTACAAGGCTTAACACTTCATATTCAAATTTTGACTTCCGGTTAAAAAATGTACTTTTATTAGGTGTTGCACATCTTCAGGCCATCGCATTGCTATTAAATTCCTCATTTATAAATTTTGACTAATAAAAAATGTAAATATGACTATTGAGCGGTTAAAATGATTACTTTTATTAGGCGTTGCACATTTTCAGGTTAACGCATTGCAATCAAGTTCCTCATTTATAAATTTTGACCAATAAAAAATGTAAATATGACTATTGAATCTAAAATGAAGGAGATAGACAATTGTTAAACAAACATTTCCCCTGAGAGGTTAAAGGAAAAAGAATATTAACTTTTTAGAGACTTGCTTATATTTATTTACTCTATGACAATAGAGAACTATTGCCTTAAAACATAAGTAGTGTAGATATTTGTGTATAGTTTGAAAGTCATTGGTTTTATACAAAATATGTTTCATATAAAAGATTTGTATTATAAATATTTGCATATTTGCATTGATAAGTAATTTCATATCTTAAAAAGTTACGGAAATACGATAAGAAATAAGAATTTACGCAACAGACTGGAACCCTTAAAGTCATTTTGTCAAAATATTGAGGGTAGCCATTTTGTTTGGAATATTTATAAATGTTTAGTAGTGAAATTTTAATATAAATCGTATGAGCCTATTTTGAGCCAGTCGAATTTTTCTCTTTTTGCCCTTTAGTAAACTACCCTTAGTTTTAGGGTTAGATATCTAATTCCAAAAACCCTCGGGCAACCCTATGAAGACCCTAGATACCAAATTCATCCCAATCGGTAAAATAGTTTAGGCTCTAGTCGGAGGTACAAAGAGATAGACAGATGGAAATTCAAAAACCACTTGTTTTGGATTTTGGGTGTCATGAAACGTCAACATTCATCAAAATATTGAGTTCGATTTTTTCACGATCACAATAATTTCTCTAACTGTTAGATAGCGATAACTGTAAGATGTAAGATAGGGTCCACTTTATACACAGTGAAATTACAAATCTGAAGGTTTAGGTTAGCATATGATAAACCTTACCAGCAAATTAATAGCTGAAAGTGAATATTCAAATAAAACAACTGGAACAGTACTTTAAGTTGACATCCAATAACCTAATCGGTCGTTGACTATTGGAACAATATTTTAAAACTTTTCCAAGTAAACTTTGACCCAGTTGTCTAAATAAGTACCAGTTGAGTGGAACTATATGGAGTCAATCTCTCTTCGTAAGTACATGGAATTTTTGAAACTCTACGATTTAAAATAAGTAGCCAATTAATGATAGCACTGAACAGTCGTATCTCTTTCATTCAGGTCCTTCTTTATCTTCTGTTTTGCCAAACCCTTCCTTCACCTCTGACAATACATGTATTAATCACAACTTGTGAGTTGAGATGCCAGGCCACCACCGTGGTTCGGATCCCACGTTAAACTGTAGGTCCTCCATTTCATCTAACAATCACCCTACCTAACACATTAGCGATAGTGCGTATAGCCCGAACGGGTTGTAAGACGGGGTAGTAATAATAATAATAATAATAATAATAATAATAATAATAATGATAATAATTATTATTATTATCATTATTATTATATTTACTATTTTGTTGTTTGTGAGTTATGATTCTAATTTTTTCTGACATATATAAACAAAAATGTGCAGATATTAAGAAAGTGGATGTATCGAGGAGAGTGGCTAATTCTTACACTAATATTAGTTAAAATATTTTAATAAATATTTGTAAGAATTATCTTAAATTAAACAAAATATATATATGAATGACCCTATTTATTAGAATAACAACTCTAAATAGTAGTATAAAGAAAATTTACCAGCCCTCTTCTACAGTTAAGACTCCCTATTTACCCAACCATACTAGTGGTATTTATACTAAACCAAAAAAGCTCTATAGCGACATCAATATTTTTAATAAAATACATTCATAATTGTTTGTATAATTCATAAAGTTCTAAAAAAATATGAGTATAAATAGCTTATGTTTGGTCATGAGGGGTAATGGAACAGTTTTTTTAATATAATATGTGCCGTATTATAGTGTTTCTAATAATGAAATATTTTGCAATGTGTATACATTTTATAGAAGGCAGATTGTTTATTTAACTAGTATATATTATGAAAATATATATTTGTGAAATGCGTATTACTCCTCCTCCGTGCTATCTGAGTATTTAAACTAGTATGGTAGGGATCATCACCATAACATTTAAAGGAAATGCACCCCCAATAGCGTAGAGGAAGGATGTAAAAAGATTTAAAAATACACTCGTAATGGGGTTAAAATCCAGACCTCCCCAACTCTGACAGTTAAGATATGAAGAGATTTTTTATTTAGCCTGTGTGCCCACCAATGTTGCTAGGTAGTTAATAAATTTAAGCTTTTCATTTTAAGCACTATTAAAATTTGGATATTTCGTTTTTTTAAAAATCAGGCTACAGTTATTATTGCTACTCTTCTTCTGGTTCCAAGGGCTCAAGAAGGTTTTTTAACGTGGGGGGAGAGTAGGGGGCTCAACTGAGAGGTGGTTTGGAGGTCTTGTCTGGGTAGATGTTAGTACCCTTGATAGCTCTTGAAGCTATTTGAAGAAGGTTTATTTTTTAAAGGTAGCATTTTTTTTGCATGTTTTATGCATTTATTTGTCATTAGATATAGTAACAACAGAGTAGGAACTTGACTAGCAAAGAAAATACTAACATATTTCAGTCAACAATTAAAAAATATGAATAGGCCCCTTTTATATTTTTATTTTATAGGTAATGATACAATCAAGTGGTAAAATAATTCATTTATGTAATAAGGACAGTTAGAAAAACAAGAGTGTTTTGAAAGTTTCTGCCCCTAAACAAAAAGGGGGAGTGGGAACCATCCTCCAAAAAATTTTCAAAATTTGGATGCATTTTTAAGCCGTTTAGTATGCTCATTACTTAGAAGATTTCTTAAAATTATGCTCCTTTGGAAGTTATTTGAAGTAGTTCTCATCCAGATTCTTCTTTAAATTTGGATTATTTTAAAAGCTGGTTAGAGTTTAGAATATTCCTCACCTGGCAATATTTGAAAATGTAATGCCTCTTGATTCTATATAAAGTGATCTCCCCCTGCCAGATTTTTGAAAATTTAATGTTTCCATATAATTTTTATAGTGCTTCTTTCAAGATAAATTTTGAATAATTTGTTACATCTAGAAGATATTTTGATATTTTTTTAAAATCCTAGCTAAGAGTTAAGTACACACTACCTAAAAATATTTCTTACTTTTGTGTATGTGCAACTAGTCTTACTCCTTCAAGGAATATCCACAGCTTATAATATATTAAGGATACTGTAAGTGGAAAGTGGAAAATACGTGGTATGAATATATTTAAAAACCAAAATATTTTCCTATATTTAATCGAGGAAAAATCACTCAATTATTATTAAAATGTGTATTAAAAATTTTAATAAAAATACTATTCTTAACCGTTGTATTTACACATCAGTTAACAGTGGTATGGAAATAAACACCTTACAAGACTTTAGTTGTTATCACATGTTGAATTTATTCTGAGTCACACGACAGATGTTGCTCAAAATAAAGAAATTGCAAAATGGTCAGATTATTTAACCAACCACAAACTGTATGGCTTTAAAATACTTATAATGATGGATTACAAACCTCACACAATGCTCCTCATGTACTTTCCTTCCCCCTCTTCCCTTCCTACGTTTCATCCGCCACTCATACTATCTATGGAAATCATAGGAACATATGAACTCTTGCATGAAATACACATACATTCATAACTAATCATGACGCTCCCATACGAGGTAAGCAAAACACTGTGTATATAGCTCATAAAACAACCCCTTACTTAATCCATACTCACTAACTTTCGCCAAACTGCTCTATTATTTCATACTCCCTTCGATTCTACAACATCCATATATCAACACATGCATGCATGCATTCTCTTTTTCATCCATGCGTGTAGCATATTTATCTACATCTTACATGGCCTAACCCCTTCCTTTAGAGCTACACATTCTATCTTCTTATATTTGCTTCATCACTTGATCAATACTCATCCTCTCAACATACCCAAACAACGTAACACGCTTGATTCACATTGACCTGTTGGATTTCCATTCAAATCACACTCTTTTAGCACCCATGTCTGTCAATATGAGTTTTTCCATAAACAATTCTAAGATATCTCATTCCAAATGCATTCAACTTTCTCTTCTGTTTATCTTGACATACCCTCACCTCCTAGCCTTAAAACAGCTTTGGTGTTAGCTCAGTTTTAAATATTCCCATATATGCCTCTCTCGATATTAAATCAGTCTTTACCATAGTCGACATACATCCAACTACTCTCCGAGATTCATCCATGAGTCTGTCGATTTCATCATATATTCCACCATTTTTATAGACATTTCGCTTAGATTAAAAAAAATTATTCACTTGTTCTAACAGCTTTCCATTTATAATAAGCTTACAAACATTTCCTGATCCATTTTTATAAAAAAACTATCACCTTAGTTTTGGAGACACTTGTATGAAAATCCATTCTGCCTATAGCCACATTCAAATAATTTAATGAATTCTGCAATTCACTTTAATATATATAATTAATTTATACTTTATAGAATTAAGATAATTATTTTAAAAAGTGTTTTTATGAAAGCTTACTTTTATGAAAAGGGGTAATGTCAATCATTTGTTTATTTAAGGTATTTTTCTTCCCAAGTTGAATTTAAAATTTTGTTGTCCTATAAGATATTTGGAGTGGTTCTCAATTGGAGTGCTTATGAAAATAAGACTCTTTTAAAAGAAACACTAATAAGACTTCAACCCAAATTATTTAAAATTTGTGTCATCCTGGAGTATATTTGTAATAATCTTCCTACAGCAATTTTTGAAAATTAGACGTTTCTAAATAATATTTTAAGAAATGCTTCAACCACAATCTTTTTATTAATTAGATCTCCTAGAAAGTATTTAAGTTGTCTTCCTCCGGAAATTTTCATAAATTTGTATAGGACACATCGCCAAGTTTCCTTACTATGCCTCTAGAAATTATTTAAAATGTTTTTCCCCCGGCAAATTTTTAGAAATCGTATGCCCTTAGAAGCTATTTAAAATGACCCTCGCCTGTAAAATTTTTTTGAAAACCTCATGCCTCTAGAAAACATTTAGAGTGATCTTCCTCCAACAGGTTTTTGGAAATTTGGTGCTCTTACAAGCTACACTATTATCTTTGAAGATCTGATTGCAGAATAAAATTTAAATAAATAGCTTTTCAAACTGACTTCTTTAAACACTCTTTCGATATCAATATTAAACATTTCTGAAAATGTCGGTGGGAGTTGAGGGTTTTGGGCCTCCTAGTCCCCCTACTCCCTCGCTACACTAATGATAGGTTTAATCTTATAGGGTAAGCTTTAGTTGAGCTATGCAAAGTAATTCTGCAATATTTCAGGGAAAACCAAGTGTACATAAATATATAAGAGTTTGAGGTGATCTTCTGATATTTTAAAAAGAACCAAATTTATTTTGGTCCAGTTTGAGTGTGTTTACATATTATGAGAAAACACTAATTACGAACTAGTTTGGCTTTGGTTTGTATTTCTACTTATTCCTTGCACATAGCCAAGACAATTTGTAAGATGTGGAAAAAGGAAGTAAAACTAAATTAAGGCTTCCTTAGTCACTAGTATATATCTAATATTACTACGCCATCATATCAGGAGTGTTTCATTTTCATTGATAATGTGTACCGCATTGTTCAATATTTGTTTAAAATAACCGATTACTGACGTTAACAACACTGACTAGGGCTTCACGGTATTAAAAGTATTACACCTCTACTACTACTACTACTACTACTACTACTACTACTACTACTACTACTACTACTACTACTACTACTACTACTACTACTAACCAAGGTTGAGTAACGTGTCCAAATAAATTATAAATATTAGAATACATAAATAATTTGATTAATAACGTTTCAGGCTAAATATGTAACGAGTAACTTGCTAATAATTATGCATTATTCCATACGTAAGCGTATAACATGAATGGGTAGTGAGACGTGGCAATAAAAAATCATATATAAGCTTATTAATTGGTTGGTGATTGGCATCTTAAAAATATCAGAATATTTATATTTAATACTATGCTAAATTACAATTTTATTTAGTAGAAAAAGGGTTGAGAACACATCTAAATAGTAAGTTTAGTGTTTAAATATGAGTAGTCAAATCATATTCCTTCTAATTCACAGAAGAATAAAGAATTATATTATTTTTTAAATATCATATTCTTGTATTCTACAACTTAAACTAGACATTCCTAAAAATTAGACTTGAGAAAATATTTTCTCTTAAAAAATAATTAATATAAAATTTGTAGTTAAAATAATTTATTAAACTAGATCATTGTATTAAAAAATAAACATCAATACTACCACAATAGTGAGTAGAAACAATTCTTCTTGAAGCCTGTAAAACTGCGCCGGCACTAAATTAACGAGGAACTTTTGATTGTTTGTTAAGGCTGAATGTTCCAAAATTATGTAACATTGCTCATTTTTGGAGAATTATTTTGTCTACATTGCAGAAAAATAATCAAAGGAAAACTTTGGTTTTGTTTATTTTCTGATGATAAATTTGTTTCTAGCAATAGGTAATCCACACCTAAGAGTAGTGGTTTGTGTTGTTTCAAGCTGTGAATAATGACGGGAAAAGATTGGATCTCTGCATCTACAGCATTTGTCGCTATTGGCTCCTGATTCTTTCATAGCACGCATTTTTTCCCCGTTCCTTATAGGATTGAGCAGTCAATTCTTTATTTTAACTTCCTGTATAGCTTTTTAAACAACTTTACTTTTCTCTCTCCAAGAAACTTCTTTAGCAGTCCTGTATTTATATTTAATATCTGAAGGAACCCATATACACTCATATTTATTATTTTCTTCACTTAATCTAATATCCTATATTGAAAAATCAGACCCTAACACAGATCTGGCTGGTTTTGGGCCAGAAATAACTATTATTGAGAGCTAGCTAAAATATCTTAATCTAAATAAATGAGTTAGGTTTTGGCTTATTATAGACCCATTTATGCCTACACCTTTCATATTTGAGAATTATTGGGGTTAAATTAAGGTTACGCACATATTGGGCATGGAAAAAAGATTTAATCTATCATCAATTTGGTTTTAAAAAATGTATTCTGTCCTAAAATTACTATAAACAATTTACTGATCTATAAAACACTACCATATAAAAATAAAATGCTAAGAGAACAAGTAATTCCTCTCCATTACATTTTGTTCAGTCGTATTAAGTTAATTATTTATAGCTTAACAAAGATGGAATTATCATATCTGGCCAGATATGGCATTTTTCTACATGGGAATTAGATAACTATACCACTTCACTTTTCGAGACATATTATATGTGTTGGCAGCTACATAATAGATTAAAAAAAACTACCTAATGTACACATTGAAGGAAACTTGTTCTTGTTGTCACTTGTTGACAAGTGTTTACTATTTATTTTTTATCTTTACTGCTCCGAATGGAAACAGGCAACAAAGAGCAATTTTTGTTTCTGGCAACAGAAACATTGAGCTACTAAAAGAAACATTCCGTAACAAGCGGCACTTTTTCAAGATATATGCATGCCACATCAACAAAAAGTTCCTCGTTGTTGCTTCATTGAGGACGCTGCTTTATCATAACTCTTATAGTTATTCATATATAGCTTAAGGTAAGTCAGTGTAAGTCAGTCTATATATTCTGTTGAGTCTTGTTTGATTAATTTGAAAATAAGATGTTTTCTGATGCAATGTTTTAGTATGACTTAAGTGAATGAGAGTTTAATTTAAAATTTCAAAGTGAATGAATAGTAACGATAAAGATAGTTTATAATTAAATATACTAAAAGTTTATTATTACATCTATAGGTTTAGGGATCTTAATCTTTAGATTTACATCGATGTAAAGTATAGAAGAAACAATGATACTTTCATTTTATTATGCATTTTTAAATTAAATATACAATACAGTTTTTTAATTTACATTATAATGATTTAATACAGGACAATAAAGGAACACAATTTTAAAATAAAAAATGAATATAGAAAGGAACAAGAGTTTGTGACATCGTAATAAAGATCCCTTTGGTAGTCTACAAAAAGGTCAAGGCAGGAATAAAAGGAGTGGGTTAAAGACAAGAAAAAAAAAAAAGGAACAATCACAGAAATGACATCAGGAATATAAATAAAAAAAGTAAAAATGAAGAACGGTTGTAGATGGGGAAGGGTGTAGCAAGAGAGTAAAGAATAAAAAGTAATTAACTGTGGGGAATAATTAACGCAGGGGCTCTCAACGCTATAGATTCCCTCTCAAACATTTGCCATCATCTTTATTAGCAATCAGACAGACGGCCGGCTTCTTGTAGTACACAACGAGTTGAGCGGAGAAGACACTGGGTTGTCCGTGGTAGACAATTGTATCTCCCACCCAAATGACAGTGGGGCCTAACGATCCTTGGTACATGCTCACAAACAAGGCACGGTCTGGAGCACAAACTTTTATTCCAATTAAGTAGGATCACAAATCAAAAGGAACTAATTTTTTTAATAGTTTTATAAAGCTCAATAATTATGGGCTTGGAAGTGAAATTACAAATTACATAGTACATCTTTCACTCAAATTCAAATACTGAATAATTATATGGTGATGCGATACCGTTAGTCACGTACTATTAGTTAATCCTGTAGGGTGGCAAGATGATCTTCCATTATTCCTCTATGGTATAGCTTATAGCTAAAATAGGATAATATTGTAATACGTTAAGGTAAGACCCACTTGAGGGTAAATGAAGTGCATTGCATAAATAAACTTTTTATGTTATGTTATTGAAAGAAAATAGATACGCTTATTCAGGCGCAAAACATTACAAGCCCTTGTATGAATTAAAAATATTATAACAAACTAAAGTTAAATTTTCTAAACTATTTAAGAAGGACACATAATATTATAACTATATTATTTTAGTTTAATTATTACTATTCTATTAGCTAAATTGAAATTTGATATGGTCATATTTTATTTGCAAATAAATTGTTGTGTGGTATTTAAAATGATGAAACCCTTAAATAATGTTTCTGAATACATACAAAATTTGAAGAATTTCATTAAATTGAAAGTCTTACTTAGACAAAAGTAATATTTAAAAATTATATATTATATATGGTATTATATATACTATTCTTACGTTATGGGGCAATAATATTTCTGTACTGGCGCAGCTAAGCAGACATCTGGAGCTGGTAAGAGTTTACAACCACATATAAACGACTTTAAATGTTTTGCAACACTGTGCTGTGAACTTCATATTCCTATATCGGTTAATGTGAGACCAGCAGTTAAATCGATTGGCCCTTTCCATTTTGCGTGGAAATGCAGAGCCATGGGAACAAACGGTTATGTTCAAGATTTTGTTTTTTGCAATTTTTATTTTCGGAAACAGTTTGTTCAAGAATAGAAGCATGTTGATTAAGTTATACTTTTTTTTATACACAACCCTATATAATTTTAACAGTGATAAAATATTGATAAAATTGACATTTTTCAATATAAAACAGCTGGCTTTATAAAAAAAAGAAAAGAAATTGTAACAATTAATAAACATCGATACATTATCTTAGAAGGGGTATTGAAAATATCAACATAAACATTTCACCCATTCTCAAGAAAACTGGTATTTCCAAACGTATGATTTTTCCGGAAGACCTGACCAGTAGCTAGCGCCATCTATGATTTCTGCTATCCATCTGTTCTTGTTGGCACAGAAGGACACTTTGGTTGGTTGTGAAGTCATGCCACGCCTTTCACCCCAGCCCACTATCCCACAAAATAAGTTTTAAACTTGCACTCGACAGGGCAAAGGGCCTTTTGAGAACCGGTCAAGTTTTCATCCATTGTTACTACTTTTCCATGGAGCAAAGAGTTAACACTAGGTTTTGTGTCAAACTGGAAAAACCGGAATGTAATTTTGATAAATGTTGAGAATATCATACGTTACAGAATCCTTATCTCGTTATATAGATTTTGATTGGCTTAGACGATTTAAAGGTGAACATGAGGATGTTGAAATGACTCGAGGACTGGCCGGTCATCAAGCTCTCGAAATTAAGAAATGGTCGTGAGGGTTCACGAAATTTGGGCAAGTGATTGACGTGTGAATCTTAAAATGATGGCCGAAATGCTCAGCGTAAATAAATATACCATTCAGAAAATTCTACATGTAGAGTTAGGAAGAGTGCAAGATTCATCCCGCAAAACCTCACGGATGAACAATTATTGCAAAGGAAAGTCACGTTATGCCAAGATTTCGTTGATACATGTGAAGAAAATCCTAATTTCTTAGACAGCATATCACTAGCGTTGAGTCATGATTATTCCAGTACGAGCCTAGAACCAAGAGGCAAAACATGCAATAGACATCAACATCTCTCCATCAAGACCCAAAACTTTTTTTTTTTAGAGTTCCTGTGTGAAAGTCATGCTGGTTACATTTATCGACAAGCACGGTGTGATTCATAAGGGAATTCTTCAACAAGAAGATACCGTGAACAGCAAATATTTCGTTTAAGATCTTCAGGGGGAGGCTGCAGTTTCGGGAAAAGGGAAGTTGGTTTCTTCTGCACAACAATGTCCCTCTCATTCCACACTTGTTGTGAGGTTTTTCTATCAAAACAGGGCATTGCAGAGATTGACCACCCACCATATTCACCTGACTTTGCCATCGATGGACCTATTCTTGTTTCCTAGTTAAAACAGCCCTCAGTGGAAACAAAATTTGGTTTGATGAAGACATCATAAGAAATTTGACCATTGAACTAAAGTGGGATAATTTATATTACTTTTCTCGCTGTTTTCTTTTTTTTAAGACGGTGCAAATATTTGTTGAATCACGGTATAGCTATGTTTAATAAAAAAATATTCACTTATCCTCCAATTTGTTTAGGTCCTCTTCCATCGCAACAGTCCAGGAACTTTATTGATACACCAGATATACTACTCGTACATAATATAAAATCTTTGTATGTCCAAAATAGAGATAATATGTAAAACTGACGTTGAGATCAACTAGAGATTAGAACCTCTTATTTTAGATTCATTTATATGGTGTATGTGGTCATTGATAACTATAATTAATAAATTTCCTAAAAATAAATTAAGATAATGTGATATTTTTTATTTGCTCCTGGGTTGAATTTTTCTATATATATGTATATGTATTTATTGAATTGATGAATAATCTTGTTTTCTGTTATTTCTTAGGATAAACTGAGTTTTAAATTTGTTGTTTCCTTTAACAAATTATTATTATAAAAACTAAAGCTGATAATATTTTTTGCTAAAATATATTTGTCTCAAATTAATGAATGAAACAAAAATAGATACTTGAAAAACGACGGATGTTAAGTATAATAATTTGGTATGATTATAACAGGAGTATTAAAATGGAAATAAAATAATTGCATTCTGGTTTATGTATTTAAAATGAAACACAAAATATGTTACACTAGTCTTAAACATGAACTTTTTTCAAATAAGATTACCCATTTTTAAATCCAAATATAATTATATGCCTCTTTATTAATAAGGGCTTATTTCTACCTCGAAAGTAGTAAATTTGAAGATACCTGCTGAAAACCACTATACATAGCATTTATGATTTATAGATATAATATTACAATTCAGGAGTAAATACTTCAATACATCCTCGAATAAGAGAGCTTTATTGGATTTTAACATCATCATTATTTTATAACTAGAAAGATTTTCTAAAAAAAAATGCCTTCTTGCTAACAATCTAGTTTTAGATTCCTTCTGTCAAGTACATTCAATCGGAAAGGCTCAACGTTTGTAAAAATATGAATGCCAAATTTCAAAATTTTAAGAAATATAAGTTAAAATTTAAATTAGTCCTGATCAACGGGTGGAATGATGAAATACCACAAAAAATATTCGTTAATAATAATAATATATTCAAACACTTATCATATTTTTAGCTAATATATATTTCTATAAAAATACGATTTATAGTTTTTTAGAAAATCCATAAAATTTTTGAAAATGAATTTGATAGTAATAAGGTACCAGGAAAATTGTTATTGAACGATGATCATAGTTCAAAATGTAAAAAAAAAAAAAAAAAAAAAAAAAAATCTAATATAGAAATAAATTCTATTCCAAATAATATCTCAGGATTTATTTCATTTTTACTCAGAGCAAGCACTTGACGAAGAAGTCATCACATAGGAGGGACCTGCTTGTATAAATAACATCTCACCCTCACATTTCACTATCCCAAACCCACTTTTTTCACTTTAAAGAAAAAAATTAAACTTGACTTGTCCTCATGAAGATTTTAATTAATGGTGTTCATCACCCCTTTTCTTATAGATTCTACAAGATGTTCTATCTTTATATTATTTAATTGACTATTTCTTTAAGAAGACAATACGAAAAACGTTCAAGCGGAAAATTGGTTTTGATATTACGTTTAAATTAAAGAAAAGTTGGTGACAATATGATTCATTTAGCGAAAAAATAATATCTCGGAAATAAACGAATTCTAGTTGACTCCATTTATAAACTAATATAATGAATGTGTTTTAAAATATATTTTTTTTTTATTAATGTATCACCCGCTTCAGTGGCCACATGATTTAAGGAGCTACTCTCACAATAAACTAGAGACGGGTAGAGAAGAGTTCAATTCCAGTCGGGTAAATTGAGTGTGGTTTATCATAATATATTCTTACTCTCCCTCCTCACAAATACGGGTACACTTTCTCTAAATGAAACCTTTCTTATCCTTAGCACATTTTCATGATTAGTACCTAATCGTATAAACCAAACGGGTAGTAATATACGACGTTAAAAAAATTAAAAAAGTTATAATTTAATTGAAACCAGGCCCATATCCAGAATTTACTTTCAGGGTTAGAGTGGGGCCACATTCTACAAATATTGTCTAACAACGACGGTCATCTCAAGACTAAACAGCAGGCAGACGAATCTGACCTGCACGGAGAGAAAAAATACATAAAAATTTCGTATACAAATCTAATGAAGTAGACACATTCTTGCATTCACTAATAATTTATAAATTAGTTATGCCTTTTAATATTAATTTATTACTTAGGTTACCTAGGTTGTAGATCAAGTGACTTTAGTCTCCAGTGCTGTCAAACGTGATAACTATAAACTGATCCCATGATCGTAGGTTTGAAATTACCCGAAAACAACGAAACATATTTGAAGGAAATAATGAAATAAATGTTCACTCTTGGAACTGGAAATGTAGTTTACACAAAGTTAAACCATCATATTTTTTTTAATTCATCTTTTATAATAATTTTTAGTTTCTTTTCAAATTTCGGGGGCAGAGGGGTCTTCATCCCCACGGGCATCCTCCCTGGATACTCGCCTGATTGAAACATTTCCACTAAAAACCCTACTAATAAGTATGAGTAAAATATTATATGTTTGTTTTTTGCTCAATAAAGTTATTGTCATATTAAAAATTATGACCGCCATTTTGTTTCTAGATTAAGGTTACAAAACAATTTTTTTGGGCTTTTCCTCAGCTTTTGTTTATCGGATTTTCACTGGCCAAATTTTTAAATAATCCTCATGATGAGCATAGGCTATATTTTTGGTGTCAAAATTCAATACAAATGTGGTTTTTCAAAGATTTTGTGTTAAAATGGTTTATTCTCCTGATGAAAGTAGAACCTATTTTAATACTGTCTAAATTGATCGCCAAAGCAACTTCAAATTCAAAAAGTAGTTACAGAATACATTTAAGGTTGGATGAAAGGGGATGCGATAAAAAGACAGTGTTTTTGCAGTTTTTATGGCAAAACTTTTTTGACAAAATAAATACAATATTGCTTCAGTACAAATATAGAAATTAATTTTTTTTTAAATGATGACCTCAAAATTTCTTGAATATGTGTCAAGGGTGTTTTTGAATTTAATGACAACATTTTCTCTTCATTTAAAAAGTTTGTTGATCATGATAGATATTCAGGAACTGTGAATAACATTAACATTAACATTTACATTCACCATGTGAATAAGATTAGATTCTATGTTTGTACTGGAGCAATATTTGATTTATTTTAGCCAAAAGAGGGTTTTGCCATAAAAACTGCAAAAACACTGGATTTTTCTCGCATCCCCTTCTATCCCACCTTAAATCCAAAGACCCTCTATGGTGGCCACATTGTCTAAGGCGCTACTCTCGCAGTAGACTAGACTGCCGATGATGGAGAGATCAAGGTTAGTATCTGGGTGAGGTGGACTGAGGGGTGTTTATCCAAAATGGTTTTTCACTCGCCCTTCAACATAAATGTGGGTACACTTCCTCTAAATATAACCTTACTAAACCATAAAACCATTAGAGTAACTAGTTCATAAAGGGTAGTAAAACACTGGGCTGAAAAAAATACAAAGAGAAGTTATAATTTGTTTTGTGATGGTTGTTTCGTATTCACATCAGTAGGTGAATCATGTTTATTTGACAAATAAAAATTACACTTAGGCAACGTTCCAGAAAATATTTTATTTAATCGCACACTTAAATAGATAATTAATATTCAAACAAATAGATTTTATTTTAAATTTAAAACACTTTAAACTCTAGAGTAAACAAGGAAGTAACCATATAAATAATAAATTGTGTATTTGTGTATATAACATTACTTAAATACCAATATGCTTTGCGAAGGAATTTGGGATGTCTAAAGATGTGCACTTCAGTCTTATTTGTTATATTTTTACCTACGTTGATACCTTAATGCCCTAAGCCGCTTAGCTGCCGGTGTGGGTTACTTCAAAATTCACACATGTGATTATTTGTACTATTATCATAGAAAACCAAGGAGTATGGAAATGAAAGTATATTTATTATATATACTTTGGTGGGCCTGACACCTTAGACCACGTAGTCACTCTTTCAGTATCTCAAATAAAACAAGTAAAATAAGCTTACACCTGGCACAGATTTACGAGATTAACGTTGGGTTGTGCATCTCGGAATTATTTTCTTTACCCTTACATTATATTCCAGAGTTTGATGCCTTAAACACATGAAGATATATGGTGATAGCTTCTAGACGAGAAAACATATATTAGCATATGTTTTAATGGAAACTTGAATATCATCTTTTTAACTTCAATTTATACCTTATAGTGAGTGACTACCGCCTCAGGTCTGTCCTAAACGAAGAAAAATAGCAAGTTGAATTTGGAAAATCCTGCATACTCAAATAAGCCCAAGGTTGTAATTATCTTTATTTATAAATAAACAATCAACTCTGGATTCAGTGGAATAGGTTGTAGGTAACAACCGGCTGCAACTAAACTAATTTACTTTTCCGAGCCACCTACATTTCAATATGTCCTGAAATTTAATCTATTATGAATCATCACTTTTTATTTTACTGAATATAAAAATTAAAACGTGCAATAACATATTTAATTTTATAATAGTAACTCTTTGAAAACAAATATCTATTGCTGTTTGAACTTAGATATTGAAGAAAGGTTTATTTTTGATCGTTCTTATTTTGGTAATACATGAAAGTATGAAAATTATGGAATGGTAAAAGGACAAAAGTTTTAGTTCAAACAACCACTACACACCACTACAAGGGCTTAAATATCATACCGCAGCTGTACTAAAGTAATACATAGAGGTTTGTTGAATTGGTGATATACCATTTGCCAAAAAGGCATTGTAGAGTGTGGCAATAACCAATATTCAAAACTGCTTCCAGCACGCTGTCTTAGCTACTTGATGTATGACGTTTGATAAAGAGTTTGAAGTGCTACTCAAGGAACTGCTACAATTCGTCAATGACAGTTCATTAGAAATTAAAGCTCTTATCGATATGGACTAGAAAATTATAAGAAATTAATTACCACCAGATGAAGCACCTGTTATAAATGATCGCATATATGTGGTTAATGATTCCCACACGTCTATCACAGACTCTGCCTTAAAATATGAGTGAAGAATGACCCTGGGCACGGGATGATTCCTGGATATTTCAATGGTCAGAGCATTCACATACTAAGCCAAAGATCCCGGGTTCTATTCCCGTGTTAAGGTGTCCTTTTCAATATAAATAATAGGATATTTATATGCGGCCATTACCGCAATTATCAAATATAATGGCCTTGCTATAAAATCCATTATGATTGTAAAGTCATAGGATCTTAAAATGAAACCCCTTAAATTTTAAACAATATTTTATAAAATCAAGGTTTTCTGAGTTATAATAAAATACAGTATATATTTTTAAAGTTCTTTGTGCAGATGTAGAGCTGAAAAAGCTCATAGCGAATAATAATTCTGTAACAGTGAGTTTTTATGAGGTAAGTTTGTGTGAAATATGTAGATATAATGCATTTAGAATAGGCAGTTTTGATGCATCATATGGATGATCAGCGAAGATATCTCAGTAGGCCCACCTTGGGTTGTCGACTGATGATGAAACTAAATTATCACGCTTTTACATATTAATAAATCTCAACGTAAGAAGTCTATCACCATATCTCCTTCTACAGTTCTGAACTAATCTGAAATCATTAAGTTCTTAATCTTTTCTTCCCTAAATGTGGACTTGCAACTAATATTCAGAATTTTGAAAACTGCATCTAGAAATAAATTGTATATATATATATACATTATTAAAGGTAAAAAAAAGTTAAAAGAAAATGAGAAACAAAGATAAACAAAATACATAATATGGATTTTAAAGGTAAATTTAAATATCGTTGATAACCCAAATTATGGGTTATGATCGCCACTATGTTTTGTAGGCTAGCAACCATTTTTGATTTTTATAAAAAATGCAAACCTAATATGTTGTTAGTAATGAACAAAGTTGACAAAAAATCTGTTGAGGTTTCAATTTTAACATCCAAAATGCACAAACAATACAGAATCAATTTAAGTAACAACATTATATATAAATATGAATAATGCTTAGTCGTTTTTTCTTTATTCCTTGGAGTATTGCTAAGAATACAAATATTCTATTTAATATGACTTCAGCAAGAATGTTATAATTTAATAGCAAATAAGAGATGTATTGATTCTAGAAATATACAGCGTATTCCCGGATTAAATAGCCAAACTTCGGAAAGTAGTGAGGGACCAAAAATCTAGCTCAAGTTGTTATCTGGAGATTAGCCCATTTTCATATTCCTATCGAAAAAACAGTAAAAATCTTAACAAAATAAAAACATAGCTAATAATAAAATATTTCTTTTTTATTTTATTTTATTATTATGTGGCTGACCGACATTGCGCGTTTGTTGATATATGATTTTGAATAACTCCAAAATTGTTCTTAAACACTTATTTGTTAAAATGTCAGCTAAAAGAAATGTAGTGCGTACAGCTTTCGAAGAAGTTTTTAAATTAATATTTTTAAATTTAATTCATGTTTATAGAAATAATAGCGTGGATTTTTTTTAACATTTCTCTTAACTCATTGTATGTATCATAGCGGATATCTCCTAAGCTAAGCAAAAAATCAGAATAAATGATGGGTCATTTTAATGATAATAATCTATGGCTGCACAACCTTAAATACGAATGTGTTTCTTTTAGTGTTATTTCACTTTTAATAAAGGAAAGCGTGATTTTATTTAGTCTTCGGCTGTTTACTCTAAAAGGAAGCAAAAACCAGCTAAGCTTCAAATTATTTTTTGAGTTAGTTTTTTGATTATCTTCCATTTCCAAATGCTTTGATGTTTAATCTGGGAACAACCTATATATAATATGCAACTTCATATTTAAATTCCAATTATTGGTTAACAATATCTGTTATATTATATAATTCTATATTTTTGTTCAATTGATATGTTTAATCATGCTATAATTCAAACCATTGGATCAAATTGTATGTTTATTCATATACAATTTCAAACCCTTGGTTAGTGTCATATGTTTAACTATACTATAGTTCAAACAATAGGCTTTTATTATATGTTAATTTATACTTTAACCCAAATTTTTGGTTAATATGTTCAACTTAGCAATACTATCATCAAACAATTCTTTCACATTATATGTTTAGTCATACTATAACTCAACTATTGGTTTATATTGCATATATTATTATTATTATTATTATTATTATTAATATTATTATAGTAACTATTCAAACTATAGTTTTACATTATATGTTAAGTCAGATTCTTATTCTAATTATTGGTACACACTATATGATGCTTAGTCATTTTATAATTTAAATTATTGGTTCAACTTAACCTGTTGGTTGATAATATAATCTATGTTATTTATTCATATTACAGTTCAAATTACTGGTTGATCTTATATGTCTAGTCATATTTCACTAAAATATATGGTCCAACTCAACCCATATGTTCATTATATATGTTATTTATTCATATTATAATACAAACTATGGGTTCACATTATATGTCATATAGGCCTATCTAATGATACTTTCTTTCAAACTTTTTATTTACATTATTATGCTTATTCTTATAGTAATTTAAACTAATGGATAACATTATGTGTCTAGTCATAATATAAATATAATTTAAAATATTAATTCACACTAAATGTTTCATTATAATAATGACTTTAAAAATTTAAAATAAATATACGGAGTAGTATAGGAATAAGCATGCGTAGTCGTTCAATTATTTTTTAGGGCTATTTAAAGTACTTAAAAAATAATAATTGGTTTATTGAGGTCAATTTTACTACAAATGTACCGTACACGTATATACATGTATAGATAAATATATAGATACACACATACATGCATACACATATAGATACAGGGAATATAATGCCCTCTGAGCGCCGCTCTGAATCTTGAATGTTTCATCACGGTTTCTGTAATTGGAAGGATTAAATTCCTAAAATCCTGACTGGGCAAGAGTAAAGGGTGAAGATTGTAACATTCTATTATGCATTCAGAAAACGTACCATACTTATATTTCTAGTTTTCGAAATCCTGCTATATTTAAAATACGGTAATTGATTAAGGTAATGAATTCAAATAAAGCTTAAATATATATTATTGTTCAAAAAACCAAACACAAATAAAGAGATGGCTTTGATATAATCACATCAACTATGAGTAGTAAAAGTATTTATTGAAAAACACTGATTTTATGCTTGTCTCAAAAATCTAACCACGTATGATAGCTTAAAAATTAAATCAGTTAATAATAATAGATCCGGGGGCATTGAAGCAAAATAAATAAATGGTACGGCGCACCGCACAGACTTTCTCTCTCTTTCTATAAACTCGTAAGATTTCTTAACGGAATTATGTACATTGTATCATCACCACTCCACATAAGAACATGCATAAAATAATATACAATGATATAGAATCAATGAGAAAAGAGGCGCATCTTTGTCCACCTAAGAACATTTCAAACAGTTTAATGTCTTCCACAAGGGTCAACACTTCGTATTAAAATTTCGATTTCTGGTTAAAATTTTAACATTTTATAAGGTGTTGCAGATCTTCAAGTCATCGCATTGATATTTAATTATTCATTTATACATTTTGACCAATAAAAAATGTAAATATTGACTATTGAGTCTAAAATGGAGATAGATCATTGCTATGCAAACATTTCTCCTAAGAGCTTTAAGGAAAAATAACATACTTTTTTAGATACTTATATTTAATTACTCTATGGCATTGGAGAATTATTGCGTTAAGACTTAAGTAGTATATGTTTACAACTAAAGCTCACAAAATTGTATTAATATATTTGCAAATATCTCAGAAACTGTTGCTTTTATAAAAATATATGTCAAATAAAAGTTTTTTATTTCTAATAGTCCTACAATTTTGCAATGATAAGTTGTTTAGTTTCTCAAATAGTTGTGGAGATACGGAAATTAACGCTTCTGTAAAGTACCCTAAAAATCATTTTCATAGGAAAATGAAAATAGCCAGTTTATTTATAATCTTAATCAACGCCTAGATACGAATTTTAATCAAAATCGTTTGAGCAGATTTTGAGAAAACCAAATTTTTCTCTTTTCGCCCTTCAGTAAACTACCCTTAATTTTAAGTTTTTATAGACACACAGACAGACGGCATTGCAAAGACTATTTTTTAGGGTTCGGGGGGTCATGAGACGTCGACATCCATCAACATTTCAGGTTAGTTTTTTTTTACGGTCGCAATACTTAAACTTTAATGTCCAAAAAGTTAAAAAAATTCATATAATTGCGTATAGATTGAAAGTTATTGATTTTATAAAAATATGTTTCGGATAAAATATCTGTATTATAAATATATATACATATTTGTAATGCTAAGTAATTTCATATCTCAAATAGTTTCGGAGCTATTATAAAAAATGTTAATTTACGCATCAGACCGGAGCCCTTAAAGCCATTTTGCCGAAATATTGAGAGTAGCCATTTTGTTTGGAATATTTATTAATGTTCATAAATGAAATTTAATCAAAATCGTTAGAGCCGATTTTGAGAAAATCGACTTTTTCTCTTTTTGCCCTTCAGTAAACTACCCTTAATTTTAAGTTTTAATAGACACACAGACAGACGGCATTGCAAAGACTATTTTTTAGGGTTCGGGGGGTCATGAGACGTCGACATCCATCAACATTTCAGGTTAGTTTTTTTTACGATCGCAATACTTAAGCTTTAATGTCCAAAAAGCTAAAAATATATATATAATTGCGTATAGATTGAAAATTATTGATTTTATAAAAATATGTTTCGAATAAAATATTTGTATTATAAATATATATACATATTTGTAATGCTAAGTAATTTCATATCTCAAATAGTTTCGGAGCTATTATAAAAAATGTTAATTTACGCATCAGACCGGAGCCCTTAAAGCCATTTTGCCGAAATATTGAGAGTAGCCATTTTGTTTGGAATATTTATTAATGTTCATAAATGAAATTTAATCAAAATCGTTAGAGCCGATTTTGAGAAAATCGACTTTTTCTCTTTTTGCCCTTCAGTAAACTACCCTTAATTTTAAGTTTTAATAGACACACAGACAGACGGCATTGCAAAGACTATTTTTTAGGGTTCGGGGGGTCATGAGACGTCGAAATCCATCAACATTTCAGGTTAGTTTTTTTTACGATCGCAATACTTAAGCTTTAATGTCCAAAAAGCTAAAAATATATATATAATTGCGTATAGATTGAAAATTATTGATTTTATAAAAATATGTTTCGAATAAAATATTTGTATTATAAATATATATACATATTTGTAATGCTAAGTAATTTCATATCTCAAATAGTTTCGGAGCTATTATAAAAAATGTTAATTTACGCATCAGACCGGAGCCCTTAAAGCCATTTTGCCGAAATATTGAGAGTAGCCATTTTGTTTGGAATATTTATTAATGTTCATAAATGAAATTTAATCAAAATCGTTAGAGCCGATTTTGAGAAAATCGACTTTTTCTCTTTTTTCCCTTCAGTAAACTACCCTTAATTTTAGGGGTAGATATCCAATTCCAAAAACCCCTCGGGGCAACCCTATGAAAACCCTAGATATCAAGTTTCAGCTCAATCGGTAAAATAGTTTAGGCTCTAGTTGGAGGTACAGACAGACAGACAGACAGACAGACAGACAGAAATTCAAAAACCACTTTTTCGGATTCAGGAAGTCATGAAACGTCAAAATTCATCAAAATCTCGAGTTCGATTTTTTTGACGATCACCATACTTTCTCTACCTGTAAGATAGAAAGAAAGTAAAAATAGCTGACTATGAACTATCTAATTAATCTCGTAGTGCTGACAATAAAGGGAAAAAAAAATTGACGCTCACTATCCACACACCTAAAACAAATGTATTAAAATAATATGAATACATTTTGTACGGCAAATATTAATATAATTTCTAGTAAATATTTATTTGTTTGAATATAATGATATACTTAAAATCAATAATGATTGTATTAGACTAATACAATGCTAGTAACAACTATTAGGGTAGGAGCCATATTTTCACGTATATAAAATTATACCTGTCGAAAACATATATAAAAAATTATCAAAAATGACAGAATTGCTAATAATTTATTAATTTATACCTTCTTGAATTTTTAATAACTAATCATATATTTATTAGAATCGTTAATCATTTTAATTAATATTTCTCTCAAATAAAATACGGTTTCTTTTATTTAAATAATCTGGGATTACGTTATAATTTAATTTGTTATGCGAAAAAGAACATTTCAATTCATTTCATTTCATAATTAAAGATAAAACTTAAATATTAAAATCATGTTAAATATTTTATATATTCAACCGTGTACTTTCAAATCTGTACATTACCCTTGGATGAAAAAATTCGTATTAGGTCTGACTCTAAAATAGTCTGTAAAATAATTTTGAATATTACTAAGGCTTTATTTTATCTTCTATGATAATAACATACTTTATTTTGGCTTAATTTTATCTTCTATGATATTAATATATTTTAAAGTTTTAAACTATTAGTTTGGAATTACCCGCTTTGGTGGCCGCATGGTCTAACGCGTGACTCTCGTAGTAGAATAAACTGCCGATAGCGGGGAGATCGAGGTTCGTGTCTTGGTGGGGTGTACTGAAGTTTTGTTTAAATTAAGTGTTTTCCATTCTTCCTCCACAAAATTGCGGGTACACTTCCTCTAAATAAAACCTTTATCAGCATAAGCGTAATTAGTACATAAGCGTATAACCTGAACGGTTATTAAGAACCGGTGCTAAAGTAAAACTTTTAACTTTGGAATTAACAAGATAGCTTTGTTCGTGTAAAATACGTGTACAATATGGTTTGGTAGCTTCGAGATACTTTTTTTTTAATATTAAAAAAATGTTTTTTATTTAAAGCATTACCAAACTGATATGAAAACTATATTCGTATTATGATATTTTTAGGTAAATTTTACTTTTTTATTTTTTTCTTATGGAAGCCAATGTTTTCTAGTATGACAATACAAGACTGGTGATGACTTGACTTGATGCGGTAACTGGAACAATTACATCTAGGCCACTGCGCTTCGGAATGAAATTTCTCTTTGCTCCCATGCCTCCTACCCCCAAATATGCACGCCATAGTTCAATAAGTCAGCTCACGAATAATTCAACCAAATTGGAGTCTTAAAACTCAAGTTCTACTGCCAAAATATACTTTTTTTAAATTAAAGTATAATAATTATATTTATAAATAAAGAAACCATTTACATAATTATTAAAAATAACATTTAAAAATAAAATAAGTTAATAAGTTTGTAAAATTAAAATTAATTCAATTTAATCTAATTTTTTTGGGAACTGGTACAATCAGTTTTATTTCATTCTGTTTGTAATACAATACTTACGTGCTATACGCACTATTACAGTGTTGGGGTAGGAAGATTACAGGTAGAAATTAGATGTAACATATCGGCATTTGCGTGAAGGGAGGGTTGGAATAAATTAAATAAAATTAACTTAATATTTCCGGCCATGATTCTGATCACAATATTACCATCACCAGCAATCCAGTCCATTTCAAAAGGTATACCCTTAGTTAGACAATACCACCATCTATTATGGACTTTATATGTTAATTGATTATAATCTGAAGAGGTAGTAAGAACCGGTGTTAAAAAACGGTTAATATTGATAAATGGTTCTAGTCAGTGTTTATATAAATATCATCTGTAATACCATTTGATTGGTAAGTGAGATTGCACTGCACCAATTATTCAAAACATTATATAAACTAATTATGGGAGTATCTACATTAAAAGTGTATGACCTGAATGGTTAGTAAGACATGGTGCCAAAATAATTATATTATATTTAAAATAAAAGCACATATATAATATGCCATAATGTTTACTGTGAATAACTATCCAGTTATTTATAAAAAAATCTTAAAGTTGAATGTGATTTTATATTTATCAATAAACTCATTTTAAATTTTTTAAAGACTTACAGCTAAATGTATATCAAATTCAATATTTTAAATTACAATTTAATAATGTAATAAAAATCACTGTAATGTTCTGGCAAAATGCGTTTGTACAATCCATAGCAATGGAAGAAAATATACTTTTTTTTTTTATCCACACTAACTATAAGACAATATTAATTATAATATATTATTTCACGACCAGAAAAGTATATTTAACACGATTATAAAATGTATTTAAATTAAAATAATCAAAAAGTGGTAAGGATCCTGGGGAGTAATGATGAGCTATAGAACCTGTAATCGGGTGACCTGGTGGTCTAGGGGTAAGGTGTCAGACTTCTGTGCTGAGGGTCCGGGGTTCAATCCTCGCTACCGGCACAGATTTATCTGATTGCCAAACCCTTCCTTCACCTCTGACAAGGTGTGTATTAATCACAGCTTGTGAATGTGAGGAATGCCAGGCCTCCACCGTGGTTCGGATTCCACGTTAAACTGTAGGTCCTCCATTTCATCTCACAATCACCCTACCATTACACATTAGCGTAAGTGCGTATAACCCGAACGGGTAGTAAGACGCGGTGCTAATAATAATAATAATAATATAGAACCTGTAAATTTCAAAATATATTGCAAGATTAATCAAGTCTCTTAAATTAAGGTGGGCAGAATAGGCAGCGTGAATGAGATTAGTCGAGTACATTAATCAAGGTACTGAATGGCAAACTCAATGGGAAGAGACCATTGAGAAGACCTAGACAGAGATTGGAGGATAATATTAGAATGGACCAGAAATATTTGGGTGTAACTAGATGTAATGGAAAGAACTAGCTCAAGATAGGGATAGGTAGCGTATTTTTATAAGTAAATCAATGGACTTTCAAGTTTATAGTGCCATAGAATAAGTTTATTTCATTTGTTTTAATATTGTGTCATAAATAATTATTAAAATCCTTTTTACTTAACACATATGTTTTATTATATTTGTAATATATCTATATTAATAAGATTAAAGTCTGTATCTATGTCAGTCATGAACATTGCACATTATCTATCGCACTCAGGGGTCTGAAATTAATTACTATTATCCTACATGCACCTTTTAGCCAAAGTTTTAAAATTTTGAATTGATTTTCTTATTTAATTAAACAAGGAGAAAATGAAGTTATATTAATTTCATGAGATGGATTAAGTACTATATTTAATCCAGTAGTGCAATGCGAGTTTTTGTAACCACTTTTAAAGAACATATTATGTACCTGGAAGGAGGATTTTAAAATTTTTATTATATTTAATATTTAACCTTTTTTATACTTTTTACTCCTTTTATTATTTATACCCCTTAAACCCTTTATCAATTCTACACATTTTAACCACTATACTCTTCTACTCTTTCTTTTATCTTTATCACCCTTAACAAACACTTTGCCCTTTTTTCGCTTTTGGCACTTATGCTAATTTTTCTCCTTTTTACCATATTAATCTTTTTAACTTTTTATCCTATTGGCAATCTTTAACATTTTTATCACTTATATCCTTTTTACACCGTTTAGCCTTTATACACATTTTATTTTTAATTTATATTTAATATATATATATATATTTTTTTTTCCCCCTCTTATAAACTACCTTTTTTTTTGTCTATTTGGCTCTTACTACCATTTTTGTTATGTTTGTCATTTTTGCCCTATATGCCAATTTTGCCATTATCTCCATTTATAATATTTTCCCATATTAAATTTTTTTATTATGTTACCCTTTTATTCTTTTAAGTCAATTTAACACTTTTTAACTTTTTTGTTATTCTTTTCACCCCTTTTAAAAACGATTTTATAAGATTTATTTACTCCCTTTTTTTGTCCTTTTTTCCGTTTCTACAATTTCTTAAAACATTTAATTCACCTTTATAAAATTTTTACTCTATAGTATTTCACCCCTGATAAGCATTCTACCTAATGTTTAAGGGTTTAAAAGTTGCTAAAAGGGCAAAAGGGCAAGAGGCTTAAAAAGTATAGAAACTTAAAAGTTATACAAAAGCCTAAGAGTGTAAAGAGGATAAAATGATTAAAAGAGTAAAAAGGGTAAAAGAAAAATATTGGAAAAGTCCAAAAAATTAGAATTGCAAAAAAAGTCAAAAAGGGTAATAAAAGGCAAAATTTAGGAAAGTGGTAGAAAGGTAACGGTTAAAAGGGGTGAAAGTGGAAAAAATACAATTAATAAAAATAAAATATTCCATAGGTTAAATAGATAAATGTTGTGAAAATGGTGAAAACAGCTTAACAAGCAAACAGGTAAAACTATGTAAAAACTTACATAAGCGGTAAACAGGGTAAGTTTGGTGATATTGATAGTTTCTTTAATTGGAACGTCGATGTATGGTTAGATCTTATTTTTATTATTTAGCACCGCATCTTACCACCCGTTCGGTTATATGCTTAAGTACTAATTACACTAATGGGTTAGGAATTGGGAAGGCTGAATTTAGAGGAATTGAACTCGAAATTGCGTGGAGGGAGAGTGGAAAACCATTTAGTAACCCCCTCCCCCAGTTCACCTGACCAAGGTTAGAACGATATAGGGTTTGGATATATCACAATATAAAAATTAAGATTGTACATACAAAGAAATGTTACTCAGTTTAATCATATTAACGCGTGCCGTTGTAATAATAAGGAAGTTGAAGATAGTGTTGTTGAATTTAGGCCAGATGTTTAGTAATTTTATAGGCTTTGTCATTTTGGAAATAGTATAGTTATCTGATGGGGATATTAGATATATTAATTTTTGATAATGAAGTGAAAATGGGTTTTTATGCATCCATATTGATGAAATTGTAAATAACTTTAAGAAGAAAGAATAATGGAGTTTTATTAAGTAAAATTTTCATCATTAAATTTTAGTTAAGTTTTGGAGAAAAGATATTTAGTCCAAGGGATGTTCAATAGACACATAGAAATACATTTCTTACCCACCTCAGTGGCGTAGTTGGATAAATCACTGGATTTTTGTTGAACGCGACTGCTGAGGACGGGGAGATCGAGGTTCAAATTTCGGTCTGGTGAACTGGGGTGGTTTTTCTTAAATGGATTTCCACTCTCCCTCCGCACAAATCCATGTTCACTTCCTCTAAATTCAACCTTCCCAATCCATAATCAATTGGCGTAAATAGTAGTATTCAAGCGTAGAGCCTGAACGAATTGTAGGACGCGGTGCTAAATAAAATAAAATAAAAATACATTTCTCTCTAGTTTTCTATTTTCCTGAGTGACATTTAAAATCGTCATAAATTCCCTCTTATGTGGCTGTATTTTAGCAACCACATGCGCAACTAATAGGCCATATTTCTTATTTATTAAAAATACATTATGTGAAATGTTTATATCATGTTTTGAACCAGGCTTTAGCATACCTTGGTAAAAATGTTTTCTGACGAGTAAAAAAGCTCAATTGTTGAGCTTATTTCAATACCAGGATTTCTTCACTTGCCTGATATAACTTTTACTTAGGCTTCATATTCGGTTGTTGTCTACGTTATCGTCTGCAGCGTTGCTTAATGTGGTCCTTTCATAGAACACACCTTGGTGTAATTAGGATTTATCTGAAATATCTATTAATTGTTACCAATAATAGATTTATGTATTTAAAAATCTATATTTTCTGCCAACTTTCTTAACTGAGTCTTAGAAAACCTAAATAGGTTATGTCCATCTTTGTGAGACTAAAGCAATTTTTGAAATTTTTTCTCTTGATACAAAAGTTGACATTTTGAACACAAAGTATTTATATTTATTTGCCAGCTACACCCATAGCAATCAATTAATGTTCTTTCAATAAACTGAACTAACCAGGGGTATTATTATAAAGAGTAACACTTGTGGACACTAAGAAGGTTTGCTTTTTTCTTTCAATGGATACCCCAGTATTAATTAATGAGCTTGTTCTTCACATATGCTTTTATTATGAATTAATTTAAGCTCGCTGCCAGGATGGCCAACTAAAACTTGGAGTTTGAGTAACAATGCATTTTTCGCTTTCCTCCCTTTCTGCACTATGATACATAATGCTTTTTATTTGACATCCGAACCATACCATATTATTTTGGGGGAGATTGATCTCTTAAGGATTCTTCCCATTTTGTATTGCAATCATTCTGATCCAAAAGTACCTTGGGTTGTCTAACCCTGACATTGTGACAGCACTCAAGTGCCCTATGGCCCTTTTTATCACAACACGACATTTTCCAATGACCTGGAAGACTTGCTGCCCTTTCACACGCGATTGTTGTGGTTCAGTTCCTATGTATATCTAGTGAACATTTGAAGCTTCATCCATCTTGCAAATTGTCTTTGAAATATGTAGATCTTCTTCCAAGTTTGCAGGTAGCCGATAATGAACCTGTGTACCAGCATTGGTTGTCAAACCTGAGATAAAAGCAGTAAACAATCTAAGTTTCACTTCCTTTTTAGTTACAGATTACTTAATTGGATCTTAAGCCCACCTAGTTTGATTATTTTTTTAACAAAGTCTTTTACATCTGTAAATAAAATTTCTGAATCCTTTAATTACTGTTTTGAACCTTTTTTTGTAATTTCAAATTATACTACTGTGCGAGATAATTTTCAGAAAATCGTTCAATAAATTTAGTTTTGAACCTTAAGTAATGTATATAGGACTGTAATGAAACAGATCACACAAGATTTATTGATTATATAATTCTAAAACACGCACAAAACCCAGTCTCCCAGTCATTAATTAAGCACTAGAGGTAATATCTCCAATTTTATCAATTTCTAGCATACCGTAAATTGAACATTTATCTCAGTAGGCAAATGCGTTCCTGACAGAATAAAACATTGAACTAATGTTCTGTTACTTATAAATTCATTATTAATTATTTCAATAAGCATCAGAATCCAAAAAAAATAAAAGTTAGTTTTATTCACAATTTAATTACAAAAACAGTATAACTTAAAAATTAATACTTTTAGATATTTTATCCATGGAAATGTATTTCTTTAAAAATGTTATATACATGGTAATTAACCATTTTCAAATTTATTCAACATTAACAACCTTTTAAACAACACTGAAAGAAAAATTAATTTTAATGCGTCAAAATTTTTAAATTATAATTTTCATATTAATAATTAACTGTACATCAAGTCTATCTCTCCTTACTCACATTGATACTAGCATGGACTAAAGCGTCGCGATCGTCTGGCTTAGTTTTGTACTGATGGGGATATCAGAGCAATAACTCTTAGTCAATGTCTTTAGAGTGATTACTATTAATGGATTTTTCACTATCCCACTACGTATAAAGAGATTAGATTATCTCTAAAACTCTAAATATTTTAAATCTCTACCTCACTAAGGTAGTTAAGTTTTTTAAACAGAAAGGTTAGTTAGAAGCAGATTATAAAATAATATAAGCAAGATATTCAGGGAATGGAGATATTCCATTATTCCGCAGAGACAGGATCGTGTTTTCAAACGCCTCATGATGTATCACGTCACCTCGAGCTCTGGGCGCCCGTGGATCAGTGCCACGTACAACTATACCTGCCCATACATGCATACCTGATCGCATGGGATTGATAAGAGAGCAAAATTGAAAAATCATGCTTACAAATTATACCAGGCCGTACCATGCCACCAACATACACTTATATTACAATGGATATGAGAGAGGGGAGTGGGAGGCGTGGTTTCGAGTGCAGTGAAAAATAAATGGCCCCCTACTGCATATGTGTGTGCATGTTGTATGACTTTGTTGTTCATGTGAGAAACAATGTGTAAAAGCGTGTGCTACCTATGTTTCCAGGGTTTTGGTTTCTGTGTGGTCCCTAAAGCGAACACTTCCTGACGGATTCATTCATCAAATTGTGGTTTTTATATGGGGGAAATAATTCCATTCATAGACTAGAAAGTAAAAGGATTATTGTAATTTTAATAAATGAAATAATGTTAGATGATGCCATTTATAGGTTTTCAAGTATTTATAAAGGTATATCATTTTGAGAGATCCGCCTCGGTGGCGTAGTTAGCTAACGCGCTAGTTTCTTGATGTGATAGACTGCCGAGGAGGAGGAGATCAAGGTTAGAATCTCACTCGGCTGAATTGGTTGTTTTTTTCATAAATGGTTTTTCCACTCTCTCTCCACGCAAATTTGGGTCCACTTTCCTCTGTATTCAACCTTCCAAATTCCTAACCCATTAGAGTAATTAGTACATAAGCATATAATACGAACGGGTTGTAAGACGTGATACTAAGTATTATTATTAATTTTGAGAATAAAATGGGGAGGAAAGGTTTGCATAGGACACCTACAAAGACATTGAGCACAATACCACACACTTAGCCTAATAATTATAGTTACTAGACCCCCTATACTTATTTGGATAAAAGGACGAATTCATATTAAAATGCCATACCAGCTATCTTTATCATTATGAAAATGTGGAGTGGAATTAAGCCCTTGGCTATGAGGAAGGAAATTTATGATCATTTAATGGTTGATTTATTGTTAAATTAAAGGATACCTATTTGTTGTATTTTAAATTATTATCAGCTTTCACAGTGTCTCACAACCCGTTTGGGCTATATGCTTATGCTAGTATGATAGGGAGGAGTAGTGTTAAATATAGAGGAGATTTATCCACATTTTCATGGATGTAATGCAGAAAACCAAATATAAATAATCTTTATCAAACCCTGATCAGGATTCTAACCCCCATCTCCTCGTAATTCACAGTCCAGTCTATGGTGATAGTAAGGCCTTAGAGCATTCAATCATCGAAGCGGGTATCTTTCTATTTAGATTTAACTAAACAATTACACTAATGGAGTGGAAATGAAGAAGCCGGAAATTCGAAAATATGTGCGAGTGGGTAATTGGAAGGAGAACTAGAAACAACCGTTGATACAATCAGACGGGATATGAACCGTGGACCTTTCTTATCTGGTGAACCTGACTAGAAATTTAGTCCTCGTAGAGGTAAAAACCACAATCATTTATAATTATATTAATAATGAGTATGAATATAGGACCATCGTAGGTTTTATATGTAATAAGATTTTAATCAAAGATATATATATTTAAAAATTACATCTTAACTCTATTTACATTTTCGATGAAATTGATAACCTTAGAAAAGGTATAAAGTTTACTCCATCCGCCCCTTTCATCCAACAAAGTGTAAGAAAAAATAAGACAAAGGGATAAACAACATAAAGCCGACAAAAAGAATGGCTAGGGGTGAAATAATTCCCTATAACAGGGTTGTAATCAAAGAGTTCAAACACATTATAAATCCTCTAGTAACTACTCGAGTGTATGGTTTGGTTAAGGGTTTTTTTTTTCAATACAGAATACATAGGTCTACATACATTTTCATGAACAATATGATACATACACAAAATAGTGTCATAAATTGTAGGAATTTGGTTGAATAATTACTGAGAACAATAAATTAAAATTTAGTAAACTTCTTAAAAATACTTAATTAATTAAAATGTGTTGGGCATTACAAAAAAAAACTTGTTAGAATTAAAAAATATATATGTTTATTGAGAAAAAATTTCTTACCAAGTTATCTTTAGACTGGTTCACCTGATATGAAGGGGGAAAAAAACAGCGTTCATATTCTGTTTAGTTTGTACACATTGTCCATAACGGATAGAACAATGAATACGTTCTTTGAAAATGTTCTCTAACTTTTTTTTTGTTCTCTTCTATGCTGGACCCAGCTTTGAAGAACGCAATCAAATTGCAACTTCGTGCTTAACACTAGATGTCATAAGGTGAGCTCACCATGAATGAGATAGTAGCATCTATATTAGGTCTATTCAAATTAAGAGCAACCATATAGAGCAGCTATTGTTAAAAATTGACATTTGATTAAAAAATGTTAATTTCCCTTAGCATCGTGACAATAGGATCACCATGTAGTAAATCTAGATAATTATATTAGGCTTTCAATTTTTACTCTCCTTAACTAAGGAGCTACCATACAACTGATTATGGGTCTTAAAATGTCAGTCTCGCAACATATGTAAAAACATAAACTAGGTTCAACACAAGTATGTAAATAAACGCTATGTTTCTGGGCTCCATGTTTCTTCATGATGGTATTGATGGAATATTTGTTCTCATTTCCTAAGGCATCAGGCTCGCAATGAATAAAATATTAAAATTAAATTGGATTTAATCCATGGTTTTTAAGTGCATCAGTCCTGCGACATGTATAAGAGAAAAAAAATCCTAGGAGTACACCTTCGACAAAGNTAAGAGAAAAAAAATCCTAGGAGTACACCTTCGACAAAGGTATATACATAAAAGCTCCTTAAGCTGTCAAGCCACTTCAAGTTTCAGGATTCTAGGTTTCTAGTTTATGAGTTACCGAAAACAGTGTTCAAGTGGTATATCATAGGACTCTCTTCAGGCTCTATAAAGTAAAAAAAAAATGTTCTGGATAACTACTCTAAAGTTTTCAAAGATATTTCTGTTTAGTTTCATCTGTCTAGAATCTTGGTATTAGTGTTACCCACACCAGTATTCAAGCAATCTAAGGAGTTAATTAACCTCTGATTAAATCATGGTGTGAACAAACAATCAATCAATAACAAGCAAGCAGCTGCCACCGTTAATGATGATAGTGTCATTACTGGTTGATCGAGGGTGTCGTGTGGTCAACACAACATACCATACATTCGTTTATTTCAGTTTTCTAGAACGAAGCTGATACTGATTTATTCAAGTATCTCCTCATTTTCCCTCACAAGGCTGAGTTAACCTCTTTACAGACCCATTCCTTTAATTTGTTTTTGGACTTTTAACGTCTCCTGTAATTTTAATTCACTATGTTATCATTACTATCCAATTATACAGAAAACAAATGAAGACTGTATCAAATCGTAGGCCTACATTTTATTCATAGAGAATAGCTGTTGTTAGTCTTGTTTTGATAGTAAAAGCTTTGAAAACCGTTAAATTGTATTTGTTTTAACGTCACTCTTAAGTCCCCTAAAGACATAGCTCATTGATAGAAAGCTTACACATTCCAAACAACTCAAAATTTGAGCGAACATACATAGTTACAGAAGCTCCTTAATTATATATGAATACCATTCAAAACCCTTCTTTTTAAAATTCAACAACGCATCTAATAGGACAATACCGGCATATTATGTTTACTTTACAAAGTTTTAATAAGCAATAAGAGTGAAGACGTGGTGGTAAAACAATAATAAAAAAACTAATGAATATTAATTTTATATTTTAAATCTAACTAAATTGAATAATATACATCCAAAAGCTTTAAAAATTGATTAAATATGTCTCTTAAATGAACTATTTGAGACGTCAACTAACTCTATATTTTCTATATATTGCTCTTGTTGATAAGCCCTAAGTAACTAACTATAGTATTTAAAGATATATCCCCAAATCAACCACTTAAGGAGGCTATGGAACTTTTTGCAGCTAAGACGATTATTTACATGTCTTAGTAAGGTATGTCAATTGCACTTACATTATCTATGGAAAAACCAATTGCAAGTGGTTTAAATGTTTGAGAGTGGATTTAATTCACACATGATCTCAGCCTGAAGTTAGTTTGATAATAACTTACTTTTAATGAAAAATATGTTTGGTGGCTTAACATCATATTTTTATTCAATCGGTCCCACTTATATACCATATCACACTGTGATAAAAAATGAATAGGCTAGATGGGTTTTAACTGGCAGTACAAATAAACAAAATATCGGATAGTAACTAACACCATTGTCAATGTAGCTTAGTTTGTTGTACTTGCATTGCAATAATCTGACATTGGCTTGGTATGGTCACATAAGTTTTGATAGAGAAAGTGATACTCACAATAGAAGTCATGGCCCTCAGGTCATTCAGCCGATATTCCAACCCAGATCTTCACATTACTAAAACTAAGTGACTTGCAAGTATAGCGTTTAAGACGGTTCAGATACAGCTGTGTGACGCTGGCATGTTAGTGGATTTTAACGTTCTCTTGCAAAATTCTATCAAGATTTGTAAAATATCGATTTTAATCCAATATTATATATATTGGAGCTCCATGCGAGTAAACACCCTTGGCACAAGCATGTGAGTTCTTGATAAACAATTTCTCAGTTCTTAAGAATCGTTAAGTGTTCCAAACCCAGATATAAGTTGTCAAGTAGAGATGGAAAATAAATGGTACGGCGCACCGCACAGACTTTCTCTCTCTTTCTATAAACTCGTAAGATTTCTTAACGGAATAATGTAC
>CABFWB010004667.1:0-15626 GCA_902151455.1 Timema bartmani
GTCAGAGGTGAAGGAAGGGTTTGGCAATCAGATAAATCTGTGCTGGGACCAAGGATTGAACCCCGGACCCTCAGCACAGATGTCTGACACCTTACCCCTAGACCACCAGGTCACCCCCTGTTAATAGAGTCAGGCTTTGTAATTTACAATGCTTCCTGGTGGTTCACAAAATTTTAGTGAATGGTGCATAAATATGATCATAGAAGGCATGAGGTTCCCACCGGCACTAGTTCAACAGATGATTGTAGTATTTTCCCTGCTTTTATCCACGGAAACATTACCTTTTTGATGTATTCCTTTCTATACTTCTACCTTAGCAGATTTATTTTGTACAAGAGAGAGGCCAGATTATTTAATATTCAAAATGTTCCATGCATTCATTCTGTTTTCTTTGAAAATATTGGTCAACCAATTAAAAAGATTAAATGCTTTTATTGTTCTTAAAGCCTTTAGCCCTAGCAATAAATACATTTTCAGGTTGTCATAAATCGAGAGTAAGGTTCCACTTCATAAATCCGTAATGCCATTTTTTACCTTGCTATCTTATTTTCTTTGGTGAAAGGATTAAGTAAATGAGGATTATCAACAAGTAAATGGACACCTATCTTCCTAACTTCAGCAATCTTAAGGCCAAACATGTTCCCTTCAAACTTTAAAATAACTATGAGCTCCTTTACGGCATTTGATGGTTTCAATGTTTCTACACCATTCACATACTTTTTGCTGCCAGATTAAACCCCGTACAATTTACCCCCAAATATTTCACAGAAAAGTATTTTTGGTAGGTATCTTATACTTCTTGCAACATTCCTTTAGTTTAAAATTCTCTTCTTTAAAATCCATCAAAGCACGATATATATCTTAATTACTGCACTTTTCCTACTCTCTTTTAGCCAATGCGAGTGGATTCTATAGCAAAAAATAAAACCCTGTTCGAGTTGCAAAAATCCCCCCAGTGCCATTTAAGTAACCTAGTAATGGTGCGACTTCGGAAACCACGTCATTTTATGAACATTCCCAAACTTCGTGCTTGGACAAAACAAATGTATAATTACATTCAATGTTTCTAAAAGTATGACTAGCAGTACTAATAAAAGCAGTTGATACATACATTTATTAATTGATTTCTGGGTCCTTAGGAGAGTGACTAAGATATTAGATCAAATGAAGGTCTTTTCTTCAAACATTTACACAACACAATCGAAAACAACGAAAGTCTACAAACTAATAAAGAATCCTGGGAGCGCTGCTTAGCCCCATCTCGATTCACTATGTAGAGCACAAAATATTAGCTTTATTATTATTAGCACCACGTCTTACTACCCGTTCGGGTCATACGCACGTTTGCTTTGTTATTAGCTTTGTTCCTTTTTAAAGACTGTAGAGTTATTTAACAGCCAGTGCAATTTTGGAAATGTTACTGTATACTTGGAAAAGTAATAAGACGCAATATAAAGAAAATAAACCTCAGTCTAGTCTTAGAATATTGAGAATATATCAACAATACAGATCTGATGTGTGGGGGAATGGGGTTATTGGTGGAGGGGGGTGTTAACGCCAATTTGTCAGCGAGTTCGTCTGGTATGCGTGTAATAGCCAACTAGACGTGGTTAGAGGGGAAGTAAAAGGGTTGTCTAAAAGGGACCAACGGGTTTTTGTGCTAAAAGTTTCCAGTGGGTAAAAGTGACCACAGCTAGCCACAATGGCCTGTAATTAAAAACAGGTCGGGTGATTTACTAGGAGAACCACCACTACATTCTTTGGTCCACACAGCTTCCACCCACCCTCTGAAGAGAAAAAATTCAAATGTGAATTCAAACCCATAAACGTGTGTAAATCGACACTCAAGAATATGGATATCCGATTTTTATTCAATTTAAAATATATTTTATACAAGGGATGAGGATCCAGGTTAGAATCTTGCCAAGGTAGGCTGGGGGATGATTTTTAAGATGCAATGTAGCATGGTTGCGATCTCAGCCCCTCTAAAAGTTAATATGTGCTCACTTGAAAACATTTTTCCACACTTTAACATTATTTTACTACCAGTTTTGTCAACCAATGATGTGTTAAAAATAGATTTTTTTTACAAAAATTATAAATTTTTTCCCTATTCGGCTATTCGGCAAGCTATTTAGAGCAATATAGCCACTTTTATCTGAGATATGAACCCCAAACTTACTGTCCCTTTAAAACCAAAGAATATTATATATACCTTCCTTTACCATGTGATCCCTGGTGTATGCTATTTGATAATGACCCTATTATCACACACTAATAAAGATTATGGAGAAATATGTTTATCATCGCACTTCACTACCCGAGCAATACAAATTATAATTATCACTAATAGGATTATTATGAGGGAGGTAGAATTCAAAGAAAATTTAATGGTTTTTTATAAGTAACGTTGGAAATCACTGATTATAAAAAAATCAGTACATCAGTCAGGAATTTGAGACCAGACTACCTCAACACCAGAAAACTAGTTTTTATAAGCTTGAAATTTAGTTCGTGTCTCAACCATGAGGAGTAAAGTACTTTTAAAACTGTATTCATCCCTTGTGAAACCCAACATGTTTACAAGTGTAGAATTACGCAGAATTTATTAAATAATACTACAAAAATTTATCTTTTCTTTCTCTAACTATTCGGTGTCACTAGAATATAAGGAGGCCATTCCGGTTTCATCTTAACAATATGAGTTTCATTTCAAATATACAGATATTTTATTACAGTGATATTCATTATGCATGGCTACAAAGACTAATCCATTAAATAAGATAGAGCAAACGAACATATTATGCAATACGAAACTGTTTTGTTAAAGTTTTTCCAAATATAATTAATCTTTATTTAATGCAACATATTTATGGAGAATTCCTGGGATAATTCAAATTATAGTTGGAATGATAGCTCACAATGATTTACTGGATTTTTAGGTCTAGGTACTACTCTGTTTATAGTATCAAACATTTCTATAACGTTAATTTTAAATAGTGATATTAGCTGATTGGTTAACAAATCAATTATAAAACTATTTTATGTTTTATTAAACTAAAATAATCAAATAGCTTGCAAACTACAATAGTGAAACAGCTGACCTTGTGGTATAGGGGTCAGAGGTCTGCTAACTTAGAAGACCCACGTTTTATTCCCTACTGGTACTAGTAAGTTTTTTCTAATAAGGAATAATTCCCATGGTCCCAGTTAGGTTAAATACTTAATTGGCTTTACTCTTTAATATTCCCTACTCATCTTCTCACATCATCAAGACATGGAATGAGACTCGATGGAAAGGGTGTAGGAATAGTATATTTGGGCGTCTCCTGGGCAACGAATACTGGCACATCTTTCCGCAAATTGAACTACAAATTGATGTTGCCCAGATAATCCATGATCATTATAATATTGAAACAAGAAGTTGTATGAAAATGAACTATGTCTATTTTTCAATCTAACTTATTGTCTTATATTTAAATATTGACTTGTAAACCTAATATAAAGAGACCATTGGGAAGATATAGACGCAAAAGGGGGGATAATATTATAATAGACCTGAAAGATATAGGGTGTAGTGAGGTGGAATGGGTAGAGAGAGCTAGTTCAAGAAATGGATACGTCATAAGTTGCGTACTTCTGTTAAGTGAAGCAATGAGATTTCGATTTCAAAATGCTGTAGAATGAGTGCATAAGTGTCTTATATATTATTTTTGTTCGCATAAAATTACTAAAATAATATTCATACAGTAGATAATATCACTCTTGGAATATTTTTTATCAATGTCGATAAAATGATATGCAATTCAACTTTCATTAGAAGTCAACTTAACAGATTATCAGAAATACTCTCACGTATACATACGCCATGTTTTGTTAAATGAACTTTCACTTACAATATCTATTGTCATAAGTATTAATAAAATAGCAATAATAAAATAGTAAAATGTTATAAATTTTTGATACAAATAAATGTGGTTGTATTTTCTAAAAGGAATTCATATTAAAATTTGACTGTATCTATATTTATTAGTATAAAAATTAAATAATTATTTTGCCGTGTCATGATTTAAACCTAACTTCCAACCACAATTCACCTCAATTAAATTAGTTCTCTCCATCACCAGTAAATGATTGCGAGCTGGACGCCCGATGAAACCCACCTCGGTGGCATAGTTAGCTACCTCACTATATTCGTATACCTCACTATATTCAACATTCCTCATTCCTAGCCCGTTAGCGTAATTAGTACTTCTATTAACCGTACAGCCCGAATGGCTAGTAAGACATGGTGCTAAGTATTATTGACGCCCTATAGTGTTAGACCACCGGTGTTAGCAACCAATATGCACATACTGTATGTGTGATTAATGCACTTTCATAAATTAATTTTCAAAATGTTTATTCTACTTCAATGAGTTGCAAAGTAGGTACATGGAAATATAAGACTTTTTTTTCACCCGCCAAGAATATCAATCTGGATCACCCTCAATTTTTCCCATCTCTCGAAGTCTGTATTTGTCGCCGGTATAACAAACAGGGGAGCACTTAGGCTCGTTCCCATGGTCTCGCAAGGACATCCATCAACAGTGAAAGAGAAGGGTTCGCACTCTTATCTCCAATTGTGATGCTAATGCATATTCACAAAAGATATTTTCTGAAAGGTGAGGACGACAGGATGGGTTGTATGTGGGTTTTTGTGGGACAGAAGTTCTGTCCACAGATTCACCCAAAAAAACTATTTTCTTTCAACAAACCCGATTTTAATTGTGTTTTGATTTTTTTAAATGTGTTGTTTTTTATATTATTTTTATTTTCTTTAAAAGAAGCTTTAACTGATGAAATTAGATATTTGGAATATTTCAAACTTATTAAGCGTTTGATTTTTACTTTCTCTCGACCCCTCGAGAAGTATTTTGATCGTCAAAAAAACCTAAATCGATAATTTGATAAATTTTGACGTTTCATGACCCCTTGAAACAATAAAAGCGTTTTTAGGACTTTTTATAGTGACAAAATATTGTGAGTGGGTCAGTAGTGCTCCAGTAGGGTGCTCGGGACCTTACTTCTGCGCCACTCACGTTATGAGAATTCCCTTCTTGGACAAATCACTGCGCTTAGTAAGCCAATCAACACCCTCAGGCTTAGTATGACCCACTCAACTTCGTTCTTGTATACCAGCTAAACACCTTCAGTTAGTAGTTGCCAGATTCGAAAATGAAAAAGGAGGACCATCCATTCTAAAAACCAATTGAAATGGTCGATAATTTAAAATAAAACAAAATTTAAGAAATACACTTTTGTTATGAAGGAAAATATTAACATTATCATTGAAATAATGCTATAGAATAGTGCTGATACCACCTAAATAGGCATAGGTATCTTGTAACACTTTTAAAATGGTCACGCCTTTTTACTACCAGGATACAAACCCCGACCTTTTCGTCACTAGAAATAGAGTTTCTTGTGAAATTTAAATAGTAAGATCATCAATAAGCGCCATTAAGAAATATATGATAAAGCAGTCATATAACCAAATTATTGTATTGTCAAAATGAACGCCTTTAGTTCATTTAGCGCTGGGATTCTTACCCGGTCTGCCACAGCAATTAAGGATACCATGAGATCGGCCAGGGGTGCCACAAAATTTTGAGGGGAGGGGGAGGTTAAGGAAATACATTATCACAAAATAATGGAAATAAAGAAACAAAAGAAAGTATTGTCTTTTAATGTTTCTCTGAATTCCGCGTGCCCCGCCACACAATGTGAGGCGATAATTGTTTCTCTTTTGATGATTATTATTAATTTTCTGTGATATTGTTAAATTTTAGTGATCTCACACTGTGGTTGGTTAGGATGCTGGTTTATTGATTTCCAAAGCTATTTTATTCTAGAAATGTATTATTCTATGTATTTCATTCCATTTTTTTCTATTTATATATTTCAATTATTAACTTAGTAAGGGAGTATGTAAAAATATTCGTTATTTTAAATAATAGGAAAATTAAAACCCTATAAATTGTTTAATATGTTAATCTAATATATTCTATTTTGGATGAAAAATAGAATTGCGAGAAACCAATGCTAATGAAAATGGTTCCATGAGATTCCAATCCCATTCCCAAATGTTCCATGAGCATAGAAAGAATGAGAATTCCTTATTTTGCGGTAATAAACAAAATTATATTTTGAACCTTGTCTTATTATTTATTCTGGCTCTCTACATTATTTACACTATTTGGGTTGGAACGAGGAAGATATCATTAAATTGAAGTTTATCCGAATTTGTGTAAAGTGAGTTTGACGTTTATTCTGCGTGCTCACCGATACAAGTAATAAATATGTTACTCTGAGAATAATTTTCATAGATGGTTTTCACTATTGTTTATTTATATGCCATAGAAACATGTAATAAATTGAACTTTACAAATACATCAGTTCTGTGTTTACATTTATTAATTCCTTTGGTGAGTCTAGTAAAGAACGGCTTGTTAATATTTACTATATTAATCTTTGTGTTTATAGTTTTTAAAACAATATGTTAAGTATACGTCAAGGGTCCTTAGCTGGGATCTAAAACCTTTCCTCCCAATTTGTTTGCTTAGTTTTTGAAACACAAGTTATGTATTTGACCTGTAGTGTCAAGGGTGAATGCTAACTGTGTAGTCCTTGTCTGAACGATTCATTTCTATCTATTTACCCAACTCACTTTCAGACCAGCGTTTTTTGCCTCACAGAAGATGTTTGCTTATCTAGTGTGCTAAAAGGACTCATCCACTTTTTTTTATTTTTTATCGTGAAGCAGATTTTGAGCCATCAGTAGATAAAATCGTGTTTCGAAACCCTATAATCTCGTCATCAGCAATTCGGTGTATAGCGAGGGTGGCGGCTAAGACTATGTGAATCACAGGATGTATCTACAATCTTATATAATCTTGAAGAACGTTCACCTAATTTATGGAGGAGATAACGTCAGATTCCCATGAAGAAATAATTCACTTTTCACTCAGCCCCAATATTTCTGAAAACCATTGCTAATTTTTGTCTATTTTATTTTCAGAAAATTTTCTGAGAATCTGGTGAGATAAGTAAGGATATAATAAAATAACGATTTATTTAGTGATTATTAATGAATCACACTGATTTTTAATAACATTAATCCATAAAAAAATTACTCTTAGTTTAGAATTCATTGCAAAATTCTAAAGCATTTAGTGAAATTATATTTGTATTTCTTATCACATTTTATGGAAGTTTCTTCATATTTTCCAAACTGGTGTTATTCTGAGATATAAAGAGAGGAGAACAAGAGGAACGAGAACGCATTTGTTGGCTTATAAAAAAACATGGGGACGGATCGTATACATTGATAATTTTGGTATTCGAAGGGTTCAAGCAATACCTCAGAGGAATACCCTTCGTCTACAATCATGCTCGATATTAAGAGTATGGTATTGTATTCTGCGAAAATCTATGTATTGTTTTCCTAAACATAAATATGCATGCTGGTAATTAAACTAAGTAAACATTCCTGTGACGTAAACATTGACAGGCTATAAGATAGTGGAAACGAGTAGTAAAGACTCTCTGTACGACTAAACGATGAACGGGGAGATAACTTACTGTTAACTTTGGAAACGAGACCATATACTTGGATACTTATATCTAAAAAGTGTAACCAATGGTCCTCGTAATAGATGTACACTACAACGTCCACCCCTTTACTACATTGAGAGAAGAACTGGGAAAGAGTTATCGTCTGGAAATAAACTTTAATTACAAAGCTTAGGCTACTCTCTACGTAAATAATGGCTAGCGCTATCAACATACTTAACGTTGGATACCCTGGTGTCTTCGACTCAGGTCTAACCAGCTTCCAGCATAATTCCTATGCTTCGCATATCCCTGGACAAATAACTACTGAAAACAAATTTAGGATATATATCCAGCAAGATGTCTTATATACACAACATCACAGGTCTCCCCAGTACATCTTGGAAAATTTATTCTGATTACATGCGATAAGGGTTAGGAAGATTTTTTTGTTCCACCTCCATTTCTTACAACTTGGGTTTCATACATTAAGTCTATGATATAAATTAAAATGTAATAGTATTTTATTTGTCTTAGGTCAATATACCTATAAGATAATAAGTAAAGAATAGTAGGGTTTATAAAGCATGCAAAGGAATCGATAGACTTGCTCTTAAACATTAGAAAGTACGCGTGGTGATCAAAAGAGTTAGTGGGAAAAGGATTCAACTTCAAGCGAGTATTAATTAAATTTAAATCGTGTTAATATCCTCAGTCTATTACGATTGTAAGATGAAGAGTAAAGGTGATTAATGTTTAGAATATATGCATAAAGACAAATAGAGTAATTCAAAATAAGTTTTTAACTAAAATTGAATATTGCTTAAAATATAAATGTCTATAATTCTACTCACCTATGTCAATTAGTCTTCTAATATGATGAGTAAATAGAATAACTGTTTATAATGTATACATAGGGTAATATGGAGCTGGTTGACCATAAGTGATCATTAAATAAATATATTTAAAATATAAATCATTATACTTTAAATATTAAATTGTTTCCTAGATGAAAAAGAGCCAATTACAAGAAATAGAATATATAGCTTTTAAAATGTGAGTGAGAGAAAGAATATAGATCTGTACATTTGATGATCCTCTTCAAGCAGGGCGGGAGGGAGGGAAGGTAGAAGGGCAGGGGTCCCAACATGGGTTCGCTCGAAGACTTCTCTACAAGGGGCCACCTGCAACACGCCTTTCGGGGTCTGACAAAGACTGGGAGTCTCTGTAGATGGGGGGTAGGGGGGCTTTTCTCCAGGGGCCATGTCGGCTTGGTGGTCTAACCCTTTGGAGTAGAATCACCCCCTAGCTGTTAGCCCCGTAAGGAGGAGTATCTCTCCAAGACTCTTCATTTTATTTGACATTAGAACAATTAGTGGGGTTGAATTATAAATCTTTAATATTCTATTTACTACCAGTTTGTATTATTTTAAGCTACTTTATACATAGGTATCTAATCAATAATAATTTATACAAGTTAAACTAGAATTTTTTTATTTGTATACACCACACAGGCAATATTGTAATAACTTAAATGGTTAGTTTTAATAGCGGTGCGAGAGTACCTTTATTCCCTCTCCTAGATGGTCCATAAATACAACACTGAAATTTATCTGGAAGTAATGCTACATTAATTTTATCATATCTATGTAATTGATGTTCATAGATAATACATGAAAGAGTCAAAGAATAAAATGTGTGTGCTATATCAATTAACCACAGTCAATTTTCAAAACCCACACACAAATATATTTTGATTGGCTAGATGATTATTAATTTCTACACTTTCATAAAATTAATTACGTAAACTATCTGCATCAGCGGGGATGTGGATTAAACGTTGATGAGGTTATTGCGAAGGGAGGTTTGGGGTTTGAATCATAGATGGGTATATTGAGGATTTTTTCTAAATGGTCTACTACTCACATTCTACGAAAATTTGGGTATATTTCTTCTAAACTCGAACTTTTTTTTCCTATTTCATTAGTGTAAATATATACGTAGCTAATCTGTATGAGTAGTAAGACGTTGTACAAAATAACACATATCTATTAAAACATAAAAAACTATTAATCATTTCAAACATTACCTGGAATCGAACTAGACCTAAATCCATTTATGTTAGTTGCTCCCCTAGTCACTCAGTTAAGAAAAGACCTCTTTAATCACACACCTTCATAGAGTTCTATATCTTTTTAAAATGGACGACATTTATTTTAAGGAGGATGGGCGGAATGAAAGTAGAAACACATAAAAAACTTGATACAAGTTTTGATCCAAAAATAAAAGTTTCGAACTGACCATCACTGAAACTTTAAAAGCCTAGACATCTCAACGCTTCAAGTTTTAGGAGACACTTTTTATTTACTTTTTTGCTCGGCCGTATTTCCACTTTGCGTCCCACCAATAACGAACTTAATACCCCACTTTCCTCCTTAAGGCTCTACACAACACCCAACCTCCTCCCCATTGAAATACTTAAAGTAAACTTTCTCGGACTCTCCTATTATAAGTTTCTAGCAATGTTTTCACTATACCCTCTTTTTACATCAACTCGGGATAAAATAGATCCCAACTTGGTGACATAAACTTCTCTTTATAAAGTTTCAGGGGAATAATGAAATGTCTCCCGTCACCTTGGCTGTGACTTTTCGGGAAAGCAGACTACGGGTTTGGGAAGTCCCAGGGTGGGTCACAGAAATACCTAACACAATGTATTGTGACGGTCAGCCTCTGTGACACACATCTGGCACAGACGAGGGGGGGAGGGGGTAAACCGATCACAGGATCGACAAGCACGTTACCCACCTCGATGTTCGAGTGATAGTAACTCTAAGTCGTCACTCTCACAATAGACACAGCTTCCGATGATGGGGAGAGAAGTCGGAGTCCAGGTCTCATTATGGAGGTATTCCTTCCTAAATTGTTTTACATTCCCTCCAAGCAAAGAGTGGTACAATTACTCTAAAAAACCCTACTAACGCTCTCGCTGACAGTAAGAAATGACATGCACGTTTGATTTTACAATATTTATTGAAGTTAAAAATTGAAGTTACCCTTCGTAATAAGTGAAAGCTACATAGTATGGATGATCAGAGAGATGTAATGATCCCCTAAGGTTCTACTGCTGTCCTGGTCCCCAATTCACTACACGCAACTGATCCACTCTAATTGTAACACATCACCGATGCCAGATAAATGGCTCTCTCTTATATGGGTTCCGAGAAAGGCCCATCTGGTCTCAAACTGTGGGCTTCACCTCATTCACTTTACTATTTTTATCCCTCAACAACGAACCAGAAATCCCCTGGATTCTTCCGCCCACTACCCTGGCTTCATGTTTCCTCCTAATATCTTATCGATCACCAGAAACAATCATGGAGTTGGACATCACCACGATAGGGGGTTAGGTAATGCTTAGTTAGCGATAATCAGTTGAATTGATTGTGTTCAGCTCCTTCTCAAGGTGTATGCTGAATTGTGCTAGGTGGCTGGTAACTTATGAGAGTGACCCCTTAGTAGCTTACTGCACTTATCGTATGGTATTACAAAGTATTACTGTGGATTCACACGTTCGCCGAAAAACTAGCGCAGAACAGAAACGTGGTCACGTTACCAGCTCCAAGTCAATCACAAGATTTCTGCCTAAGCGGTGCAAGCTGTTCCGCTAAGGTTCAACTCATCTCTACTTCGTCCACTTTGCCTGAGATGTTCGACACAGGAGAACCAATCAAATCTCAGAACCAACAATCTTAAAGCAGTGCACATGCGCATTTGACAACGCACGTGCTTTAGATCCAGATGCTAGCAGACAGCTTCGTTGGCTTTTGTGAGTAGATTTGAAATAAACTGTTAATGTAAAGCGTGTGTACTGATGTATTGGATTGTGTCACAAAAGAGTGTTATAGTTTGAAAACATTAATCGGGAGATTGATTGACTATCAAATAAAATATGTTGATAATTAACTGTTTTAAGTTAGCGTTTCAATGCATCATGGGTCAATATACAACGTGTGAAATTCTGTGCCACGAAGGCAAATTCTGCTTTCTATTTTCGTTGAACGTGTGAATGAAGCTTTAGAGTGGTTTAATCAGGAGCTACTTCTACTTGAATATATAATACCAATGCACCATTACAGCGAAAGAAGACTTACAGACGGTGATACGTATCGTATTCTGTATAAAGATTCACAATTCGAGTATCCCTAAGACCTCTAATGACTGATGTAACTCTGTTGACCTTTTGCCAGAGCCACACCGAGAATACTGTATAGCCAACTTCATGAGCTGCTCTACATGTTCCTATTATTCATATCTTCTAAGTAGCATTATACTGTGAATATATGTAAAATTCAATCGATTTAGCAAATATTTTAAAGTAATTAAATAATTTATTAGAATCCTACATAATTTCTTCTAAGAGTAAAAGAAAAGTTCCTCTTTTTTCACTAAAACTAAAAGGTTGAATCCAATTTTCCCTTCTTGGTTTATTACTTGCCATTTTTTGGGTACAATTTCCAAATTTCAGATGAGATTACATCGTTCATTTGAAAAGAAAAAATAAAAGCTTTCAAAACAAGAGTTCGGTATCAAATCGAATGATCGACTGAAGAGAAAACCCCTCCCGGACTATTCGACCTAACAATCGCTACTGTATTGTCACCCATCCAATTACGTATCTCACTATCCTCCAGTCAAGTATCACGATAGATATATCCCCAAGTAAGATCACTCTTAGACTGTGTATACATTTAGAGCATTAGTGCTGAGAGAAGACTGAATGAGTTACCCAACTAAAACCAGACCTAGCACAAATTTAACTCGTGACCCCAGCGCTACCGTTACCGCGTACCACCACCAGCCCACGTGAAAATATCAGCACAATATGTTCGTCCTTTTGTATAAATATTTACATTCTTTGTTGTAGTTTTGAGAAGTTAAGGGTTGGGGATTTACTTTTAACAGCATACTTTGTAGGGTATATATTGTATTTTAATAATCTAGGTGTAACCGCCATGGTGGTCACACCTACCATAGAATTTTTCTGTGTTTTTTCTATCTCTTCTCCACGCTAATACCAAAGAATCTTCTCTAAATAGCCTGGTTCCCTCTCAGGTAGAGATTTAAACATTAATAATGACAGTGTTAAAAAACATGAATTAAAAACACATAGCTCTTACTAATATTGATCTTATAGCCTATAATATCTAGTCTTAGGGAGCACTACGAAAAGGGCGATTCATCAGCACTGAAAGAAAAACATATACTGTGTATTAAACTACATCCATACAAACGGATTGAGACCATTGGTTCATTAATGTCAAGATAAAGTATTTTTAAGTTTGGAAGGCAAACCTTTTAATCCTAAATAACCTCAACGTCAAGCTTATCTTATCTTGTTTGCTTTTCACGGGGGAGGTATGTGTTTGAACTCCTAATGTGTGTGTTGAGGGTGGTTCTTCTCGATTGGTTTTCTACTCTTTCTCCCCCATAAATCTGGGTAAGTTTCCTCTAAATTACACCTACCTCATCCCCCAACTCTATTAATGTAATCATGTGTGGATAGTAATAAGCATTGCATAGTAGAAAATATAGCTTTAAATACATTAAATGCAACAGAAAATTTATAAAATGTCCAATAACGAGCGTAGAACCCCTCAAGCCACCTACAAACCTCTGAACCGGTCCGCGACTGAGTATAGATAAAGCCAAACGGTAGGACAGTAAAGTAAGTGTTTGGACAGTAAAGTGGTAGGTCGAAAGTTGAATGGGAAAAGGGAGGGATATATTCCCCTGACGGGCAGTTTTCTCTCACGGATCATTGGTCGAAGTCACGTGCCGGACACACACAGCATCCATCAATCTTCCCGAGATGTTGTGGGGGGTGAGGAGGAGTGCCGAAGATCTATAGTTGCGAAACCTCGTACTGTGAACAATTGTAGGTCCCTTAGCAAAAAACAACTAAACGCCAATTTAAACAAATCCCACTATAATTTTCGTGTATTTATTTTAAGCATCAATACAATTTTTTTATAGGTTCCTACAATCTATCATGGCTTTCCACATTTAACTACACAAATGACTAAAGGAAATATATTCGCATTGGCGTGAAAGAAGAGTGATAAACTATTTAGTAAAAAACACCCTCATCACCCCTTGGCATGGATTGAACCCACAACCTTCACCTCAGTGTCAAATCATAACATGTCATATTGAAGTTTAGTCCACGTGTCCATAAACGCAGCTCAGCACAAGTGTTGACTAGCATATAAGAGTATGATGTAGCCTAAATTAACATGATGACATGAGTGAATTTAAAATTAAACAAAATATAATTTCAATGGATATAGGATGAAACAACCAAATTGGGTAAATATACTCCTAATCAACCCAAATGTGATTAAACATGATCTTTCAATTCAAAATCCACAACACTAATAGTTCAGAGTGTTTTATAATCATTGAGAGCCTCAGAATTTTTTTAGTGATACGTAGTACTACATTTTATTCTCCTGGAAGGAGTATTAATGTAGAAAAACAAAATATTACTGTTGCTACATAGTTCAGCTAGGAAAATGTTTGTGTACTTGTTTTATAAATATAGGCCTACAGGTGATTTGAATCTCAATATTCACACTCCAAGGAAAGATAGGGATCAATGAAACAAAGCTTTTCTGTCAATGAATTTATGACTGCACCGCAAAAGTCACCCTTACGAGCTAGAGAGTGCTGTTTGTACATAAATTAATAGCAGAAAGTGTTACCAAAATTTGTATTTAGTTATAGCAATTTTACATCAGTTACTCAAAGGATAGACCACCAACAGTAATGCGTGCATGTCAGCCATCTCAGAATCAGTGAGCTGATCTATGTTCCACGTACAAAGTCCGCGTTACGAATGACGCCAAAAAACAGTCATTTGACGCAGCACCTAGCAGCATCCTCTAGCACCTAAGGGTGACGTATGCGAACATACATTTACTAACGGAAAAGGTTTGTTTTCGTGTTCCCTATCTCCCATTAAAGTTTGTACAGAGTATTTAGAACCTCTCTGTATAGCATCATCAGAAAAACTTGTTAATACAATGTAATTTAGTTAAATTAGCAATATATTTCTAAAAGAAGAAATGAGAAAGGTGATCAACAGAAAATACACTCTTACAGCGGAGAGGAATGACAACCCGCACGAAAATCACCCCTTAGTGTTAATGGCCTGGGATCGAAGTTGAGTCTGGATATGCCGAGCTAGAATCAGGAAAGACAGTGGAACAAGTGATAATTTAAAATATGATTGATAAAATAAGGGAATCGTTTAGTTTTGAAGCCGTCAAACACACTCTTGTGTAAATACGGACCAAGGCGTTAGACTTGTCTGTTTTGTTGATAACCACGGCTGTGGAGTGGTGAGTGTCGGGTTCGGACCTCAGATGGTTGACTAAGGTGTGTTTTTTTTAAATGATTACCTACTCACTCTCCCCATGGAAATGTGGGTTCAATTCCTTTAGAACCTACCTTTCTTATCTGTAATCCATTAGTATAACTATATGGATAGCCTGAAAGGTTATTAAGATGCGGAACATAAGTTAAAGTTATATAGTTTAATTCTAACCCTTACGTTTGAACAGGTTTGCTTCTAAGCGAAATAAAAATTCGTTTTTGCGAGGAAATGAGGTTGTTACCTTCACTAAGAAATACTATATATATATATATATATATATAATAAACAAGTTAGTCGTGGATATGTGCAGATAATGACTTGGTACATCGGTTTTCAGTCTAGGGGACATGACCCCCTCTGGGTTCGTGGTGTGCTTCGGGTGGGGTTGTAATGATTGTTAAGGCTATAGATTTGAGTCTTAATATTTAAACGATTATAGGAAGGCGAAAAATTCAAATATAAATTCAAACGGTAAAATATGTTAAGTTTTTCCTTAGGTTTATTTTTTTTATTCAACTCAAATAATTTTTTGCCGACATAGTTTACTGAAAAAATCCTAGCCTTTTTCTCACAAACCCTACATCCCCCCCCCCCC
>CABFWB010004667.1:15709-55574 GCA_902151455.1 Timema bartmani
TCCCGGACACCATAACTTCCAAAATACCTGCCCGGTTCATTCGTTATTTTTTGAGACATCCTCACCACATTTGTATAAAAATCATGTGAGCAAATTTTAATAATTAAAACCAGAATAAGTGAGTGCGTTGGTTTAACGTCATTCCCATTTCGTTTAACTTGTCGGTGACAGGGAAGTTCATGATTCGAATTTCTTCCGAGTCTAAGAGGGATGGTTTAACTAAAATGATTTCTTCCTAGCCCTCCGCTCAAATAAGAGTACATTTCCCCTAAATTATATCTACCATAACAATGTAATTCAATGCAGTCAGCCTAGACGGGTAGTAATACATTGGGAAACAATAATTTAAAAACAAGTATTTGAACGTTGGTTGGTTATCAAAGGGTTGCGATGGTCTCGTAGCAAACAATTGGGTTCAAGCCCTGCTGAAGGTTTGAAGCCAGCGACAGAGAAGCTGTGGACATGGCTTTCATATTTAGGTGTACTTAAACTGTCAATATCCCAAGGCCTAGCCCAGTGTTTTTCAAACATAGGCTTGTAAATTATTATTTCCATCACAGACATAAACTTTAAAATATGTAGCCCCATCACCAAATAAAGATCAACATAATCTATCAAAAATAGATCTTGATTGTATTACTAGTCGTTCACACAAATTGTATTTACATAAAATATAATTGATACTGACAGCACGTAGTAAAAGGTGCCCATTCTTTCCTTAACTCTTTTTTGATTGTTTGTTTTTATAACGTTACTGCGCTTTACTCTCTTTATCTCCAAAATTGTTTTACTAAAAGAATGCTTTTTACCTCCAACAAAACCAATTAGTATGAAGGTGCTAATACTCATATAGGCCTAAAAAAACTGTTACCCACCTCTGTGGCATAGTTAGCTAACGCTCTAGTTTCGTGTCGAGCTAGACTGCCGAGGACGGGGAGATTGAGGTTAGAATCTCGGTCGGGTGAGTTAGGGGTGTTTTTTCCTAAATGGTTTTCCACTCTCCCTCCAAGAAAATGCGGGCTCACTTTATTTACATTCAACCTTCCCAATTTCTAGTTCATTAGCGTAATCAGTACTTAAGCGTATAGCCCGAACGAGTAGTAAGACGCGGTGCTAAATAAAAAATAAAAATAATTTTTGTTCTACAAATTTAAAAATAATTTTCATGCAAATAGTAGTGCGAATATATTGGACATGCATTTTTAACCTCCATCCCTTTACCAGCACCTGTGCGTCTCACATTTTTAACCTCCATCCCTTTACCAGCACCTGTGCGTACTCACATTTTAAAAGCTACAGTCTTAGTTCTAATACCACGTCGCTTGGACGATTGTTGCTCGACAGCAACCAATTGATGACTCCCTGAGGTAGGGTGAGGTGGGGAGAGATTGAGAGATTGCAAGCTATCCCAATAATCAGGAGTATAGCAGCGACGTCTTAACTTCATTTAATATAAGGCATCAACTTGGTGAGGTGTATACACACATCTTATAATCTCGACACCGAAAAGTGGAGTCTTTTATTTGATTTCTTTTACTTTTTCATAGTGACAAATTATTGTTATAGGGAAATGTTTACTTTATCCTGACTCTTTGAAAAGAGAGAGTATTGTGATTGCCAAAAAAATTGAATTTGAGATTTAGATGGATCATATGTCTCATGATGATCCCATGAACCCGAAAACATATTTTTTTGCAATGCTGTTTGTCTGCCAATGGGACTAGAGTCCAAACCATGTTACCAATCAGGATATAGTTTGGTAACTAGGGTTTTTCATAAGACCCTTCGAAGGATTTTTTGGAAATTTTTTATTCAACTCTAAAACTAAGAATAGTTTAACAATAGATGGACAGAGAAAAAATCAATTTTCCAGAATTGGCCTCTACACATTTTGATTTAAATTTTTTTTCCAGGCACCACTTGACATTATAAGAAAATAGTTTGTCCCATTATAATCTGGAAATGACTTTAACATAATCTAAAATTTCCAATTTTGATAATATCTACACAACTATTTGAGATACATAAAACTTGAAATAACTTGATATTTTATAAAATTAATATTTTCTGAATTATAGGCAAATATATTTTTGAAATGGTACTTTGAAACATGGGGAGTTAAGAAGTCAGAGAACAAATAATTAGTTTTTGTAACGGTGTATATTATTTCATGTATGATTTTTGGTGAAATGTGATGTTATCTTTTTCTTTTATGTTTCTATAACTTTTTATATTATTTGGTTTCCCATATCTTACAAGTATGTTTGATTTAGATAATGGAGCTAGAAGTCCTGTGTGATGAACCGTACTATTAATTTTACATCAAGATGAATTTTGAAGTAGTATGTGCAGTGTGTATCTGACTTCAAAACGTATAAATACCTTGGCTACAGCCAAAACGAAACAATTTATCGCACCACGAACTTGATATTTATGTTACATAGTCATATATCTAAGCCAAATTGTGATAATAGTTCTAATTCTATAATTATAGGTACTTTAGTGATGAATGATATTTGAACATTCAAAATATTTAAAAAATTATTCTATCAATTTTTTTTTAGAAATTGTTATCTGATGAAAATTTTACATGATTAATAAAAATATAAACTTTTTTCCTTAAGATAAACCAATTTATAAATTTTAAAATATTTTAGAATTTCTGTTCCAAAAAATAATATGAGAAAGGATGTATAAATGTGGCCTACCATTTATTTTCAAGACAATCAGCCATTATATAAGTAAGCTCCAAATCGGTCAACCAATCATCTTCCTGGACCAGCATTCAAAGATCTGAGGACCATTCATAAATTAGTGAGCTTTCCTAATTTACATTCCTCCCAAATTGTTTGTTGCATGATATATTAGGATTTATTTAATTTATTTAAGATGTTTAACGTGCACTTTCTAAACCGACTTATTATATCAGCATACAATAATTTCTCCAAGCGAGAGTGAAGATATTAGTCACATACCTCCCAAGGTTCTTTACATGCCACAATCAGCATCGGACTGATGGCCTTATTTCCTCTACAAAGGATGTTGGGCTATGAATTTTTATCAATCAATTGAAAACAATTCGTTGACCCCAGCTGGGTTTTAGCCCCCGAACAACGGGTCCTGAGGTGAGCGCTTTAACACAGGACCACAGACATCGACCATATTTTAGGAGAGTGGTTAACTCACGAAACAAAAGAAGATCTAGATTTCTTTAATTGGACTATAAAAGACTTTATAAGATGTAGGGAAGAGTAGAGTAGTTTAGAAGTAATTCAACTCAATTTGCGTGGAAAGGTGATAAGAGTCCTACTGGGGTTTAGACCCCTAAGCAACCCGTCAAAGGCGACAAAGGGCAATAAGAGTTCACCCAGCTGCTGTTTTAATCAGGTGAATGTATATACAGTTTTACAATAAAATAATTTATTTACGAATGTTTTAAAAAGACTCTGTAACCCTAGTCTATTATCGAGCTGGAGGTAATGCAGACACCGAAGTGCGAGTATGAGGAATAAGAGAGGACCTATAGAATGATCGAGATGGATGGATATTGAGTATTTTAAGATGGCGTAGACCATTATGAAAGGAAGAAAACAAGAGAGTGAGAAACAAATAGTATCAGAACATTAAGAAGAGAGAAATAGAGAGAGAGAGAGTGGGAAGAAGAAAGCGAAAATAAATAGTGATAAAGAGAAAAAGTAAGAATAGAAAGAAAGTGAAGAAATGGCACATAGCAATTTAAAGATATATTTAAAAGCATTAATTGAAAGTGAGGAAGAGGAAAGGCGGGAAAAAATAAGATAGTGAAGGTATGATAAAGCGTGGGAAAGTAAAAAGTGAAACATAGAAAAAACGAAATAAAATCAAAATGAGGACTCGTATTGCACTACCCCTATAAATTGATGTACAGTCCAAAGCATTCACCACGTGTATGGTTACCAAAATATTAAATCAATGATCCTTTTTAGATCAAGTGGAACTCGCAATTGATTCATCTCTGTCTCTGAGTTGCTTTGCTCGGGAAAGCTACTTTCAGTTCAGAACATATAGCATGTGTCGTAAAGTAGGATTCTGGTAGGAAGAAACTTTGGAAAAATATTATTTTTTGCGGACAACATTTATAAGTGTTATTTTTATATATAGTGACACTTGCCTGTATCAAAAGGGATAGCTGAATGAATATCATATCAATAGACGTATGAATAGATGAAAGTAATTTTAGTAACTTTTGAAACCGTCGGATAGGTTCCTTCTAACCAGAACTACACTATAGTTGTGTTGCAGTGCTGTACGCAGTAGCCAATAACAGTAATTAATATAAATATTTTAGTTAAATATAGTGGAATAAATTAATTGATGATAACATAATCAACAAAACTATGACGCATGTTTAGTCATATTAGAGTGAAGCCAATACAATGCAAGTAGGCCATTACTATATAACGTACTTTAAAATATCAAAAATTACTTCCATAACAATAACTACTTGTACATCCAATACACTGGTGGACACGGGCGCTAAGGCATCAACTTTCTTTGGCCTAGGTTTTATGGTGATGGAGTAGTCAGAGTTTGAATCCAGACCAGGTGTATTAAAGGTATTCTTTCATAGAGTGTCTTTATATTCTTTCATTACGTCAATGCGGACGATTTTCTTCTAATTTTTACTTTCTTATTTCCTACACCATTTGTGAAAATATTCAAATAACCCGTATGGGAAGTTATCTTGGTGAAAAAAACAAAAACTTGATGATTTCAGTAAGAGTTACATATGGCAAACTTTTTGCTATCATCTTAAATAGTTTCCATCCACTTTTCGCTTTTACTCTATAAATTATTAAGTTTAATATACGTATGTAATTTAAGTCCTAGTCTAAGGATTATTTATGAGGTAGATTATTTAGAGGAATGGCACTCTGATGGCTTAGACTATATGGCCACATTTTCAGGTCCTGCCAAATTGGCTTAGCTGTAATGGAGGTTAATCACGTTTCATTTCACTACTTTACATTACGCTTACGTTAATTTTTCAAAACACTAGTTAAATAAAGTTTAATAGATCGTAAATATTTAGAATATTGGTTTTTAACACATTAATTGTGTGGTCATAGAAATAATTCAATTGCTCATATATCAGAAAATTCAGGAGGGGTAGTGGGGAGGAAGGGAATTTTCAATATCAAAATATTAGGAAAACATATTCTAATAAGACACTAATCTATCGTATGAACTAAACCTTTGAAAAGGTTTTTTTTCCTCCTTGTCTTGGTAACCCGATAAGCTATCCATATTTAATCTCTCTTATGGAGGAAGGAAGGTATCTTTAGAGTAAGTGTACCGGTATGATATTTAGTCCTCGTGGACACCAATACGGGTTAGTAGGTAGAATACTTGCATATAAAAGGAAATATTTCTATGATAAAAAGTCATTCGATCAATCGGGCGTGGATGGCCTAGCCATCACCAATGACCCAAAACTACCACAAACATCTCGCCCGTTCCCTCCCCCACAAGGTTGGTTCGGGCACTGCAACTTTGCACCACAATTACCCTCTTACAAGATGGATTTGGTTCTGTTACATTACAGTAAGTTTTCTCCCCAAGATAGATTGAGCCGTATCTAGCCTAGATTAACCCAACCAAATCAAACCTAACCTTGCTCATGCTCTCACTAATAACTAATTTCACCTCAGGCATACTTTACAGACTTGCTTACGTTCAGCTGGATGGCTTATGATTGAACACTAGTTTGCTATATTATAAGATAAAGAGCCCAATTCACGTCATGTTTACAATTTATTTTGGTCAAATCAATGGTGCCCAATCTAATAATCTCTCACATAAAAAGTGCCCAATCCACCCTCACGCGATGAATCACAAGCATCAAGCAATACATCGTTTTAGCGTTTTGGATCCCTTTTTCTCAAACATGATTATCCTCAGAGTCAGATTTCAGAGTAACAAAATTAATTCTCAACCAAAATCACCCACTTAAGTAAACATCATTAAATTATTATAATTACAAAAAAACAAACAAGATTGTTCTTAAAGAAGCCCACACACTTTTTTTTCTTAGCCATCACAAGAGATTTTATATCTCAATTCAGAGCTCGAAACTAATGAAAATGGTATTAACTTTCCTCCTTTATTCTCTCTCTCATGGAGGAAAGTGTAGACGAGAAGGGGGAGGGAAGGAGGAGGTAGAACGGGATGCTCTCGAAGTAAACAACTTGAAATTGCCGTAATGCGTAATCCAGGGCCCATTCCCACCAGCTGTTGCGTCACAAATGACACCATAATGGAGCTCGGTCACGTGATCAGCAAATAACTTTTATGGTTCGCGCAATAATATATACTCTTTGAGGCTTAGAAATGAGTGTAATCTTGTTATAAAAGAGTTACTTTTCTTACTTCATCGCAAGCTCACGATATCGGTGTAGCCAACCTTACTTTCATAGCTGTGCCACAATAGAACAAGTCTTTATCAGCAACGCAATAGTAGCCAACAAATGGAGGGACACTAGATTGGCACATGCGCACGCAGCACAGCCATAAGGTGGTGTAGCCACGTTTCTTTGTATTATTTTACTTGGTCCAGAAATATATAATATATTACGTTCAATCCGTGGATTAATCTTAGGTTTAGGGCTGATGGAGGTAGTCTGGACTAGAGATTGTGCATCCACATTAATGCATTTAGAATATAAGAAAACAACGGTTAGTTAGAACGTTTAACGAACGTTAATAAGACATATGGATAACAACATATGAATAAAAAAAATATCATGAGAAAACACCGCCAAGAATTAACTGAATTACAATGGTAATTGATATATAACTATTATTATTATTATTATTATTTTGTTTTTTAAATTGTGAAATCTACGATGAATCATGTATTCAGTGCTGCCACTATTACTTTAATACTGAAGGAATGTACTTTCTTACAGGCAATTTATCTAGTATTAGAGAGGAATCCAATTAAATTGTTCATACAGCTTGGTCCTATTAAGTCATGCAATTGCTAATTAAAATAGCACAGTTTACCTTTATAAATTGATGAATTTGTTAATCAAGTTAATGTTTCTAGGTAAAACAGGGTGTGGGGAATCAGTTGTGTGTTTGAATCATGGTAGTTTGCTTTCATTTAGCTTTTTTCTTGTATGAAAAAGTCTAATATTTAAATCATGTGGTAAAATATCACAAACTCACAAATAATCTTAGTATTTTTTCATTTATTTTGTGAAATTATTTGTTTTTGTGGTTTTTCCTAAGATATAAAAAATTCCTGTATTTTTTCGGTTTTCCTAAGTTTCCAGGTACATGGCAACCCTGTTTCTTGCACTTAAAGCTGTACATGTAATCCTTTGAGCATTTTTTAAGATTTAATTTTTTTTAGGGGAAGGGGAGTAATTTTTTATTATTTTGACTAACAAATCTCTTGTCTAGTAAAAATAAGAAATTCTAATTGAACTTTATTTATGGTTATAAAACCATTTTAAGATAAATATTGGTGTCTATTAGGATTTACTATTAAATCATTAAAACTTCAATAGTAGTTTTGATTACATTGCAATGCCAATATTATTTAAATACCCTCCATAGTATTTATTTCAGAACAAAAATTTTTTTGTCAAAAGAGATCCAATGGATTCTCAGAAAAAATAAATAGTTTAGAAATTAATTCCAAACACGTATGCACACCCTTAGCTAACTTAAATAAGTTTATAAAACTAATATATAATTTTTACCCTTGATACACTTAATATACATATATATATTACACCCCAAAATTGAAACTGCCCATTTCATGAATTAGGTAAGAATTGAATAACTCTTGCCCATTTCATTTAATGTACCATCTACTACAAGCTTAACCGTAATTAATTTTAATATAGTCAATTAAAATATCTCAGCCAAACTTAACTTAACCTTTTATTCTAAAACTATTAAAAGCTAAATTAATTTAAAGACCAAACCTGTCCTTCGCTTGTTCATTTCACAAACCGGGAAAAAACTCGCCCAGTTCATGAATTGGGTACTGATTAGAGCTTCCCAATTCATGAATCGGGCAGCACAAGCATTGTACAATTCATGAATTGGACTATTTTTTTTACCCAATTCGTCAAATTGTCAGGAGGAAGGGCCAGTCTAGGGGGTAGGCAGAAATTTGCCCAATTCATGAACTGGGAAATCTCACGAATGGGGTATAACATATAGGTCTACATAGGAATTTATTAAAAAACTCACTTATACCAAAAGTTGCAGTTAAGCTTAGTTCCGGCCTCTGGCATGGCTAAGATTGTCGAGCCATACCCTCTAAAAATCTAGTTCAAAACTCGTTGGTGTTGAAAATATAATATTTTCGTGTAGTTAAGGATGGTAATGTTAAGACATTTAGACCTTACTCACTGACCCCTGTACCATTATAGTAATTAGTTAACCATATAATGGGACCCACTTCAGTGGCCACGTGGTCTAACGCGCTACTCTCGTGTTTGAATATACTGCCATATATGACGAGATCAGGGTTTGGTCCTGGTCATGTGCACTAAGGATGGTTTTCTTAATGGTTTACCACCCTCTATTCACACAAAATTTGGGTGCACTTCCTCTAAATTATATCTTCCTGGTCCCTAGCAGATTAAGGTAATTATTACATAGGCGTACAGTCCGAGCGGGTAGTAAGACGCGGTGCTAAAAAAACACTTGTGTTAAATGCTCTACTAAATAGAAACAACAAAGTAAGAATCTTAATGCTGATAACTAAACAAGTCGCCACAAGGAATAAATGTTATTCTTATCTAATCTGATTTGGTGACGATGGGGAGTTCCAAACTCTCATTCCGGTTTGGTTAATTCAGTGTTGTTAAAACTCTCATTCCGGTTTGGTTAATTCAGTGTGGTTAACTCTCTCATTCCGGTTTGGTTAATACAGTGTGGTTCAAACTCTCATTCCGGTTTGGTTAATACAGTGTGGTTCAAACTCTCATTCCGGTTTGGTTAATACAGTGTGGTTCAAACTCTAATTCCGGTTTGGTTAATACAGTGTGGTTCAAACTCTCATTCCGGTTTGGTTAATACAGTGTGGTTAAAACTCTAATTCCGGTTTGGTTAATACAGTGTGGTTAAAACTCTCATTCCGGTTTGGTTAATACAGTGTGGTTACCAAATAGTTTCTCACTTTCCCCCATGCAAATTTATGTACCCTCTGTTTACCCTGAAAAGTACTGTACATTGATGGACTAAATTATGACCCAATCCTATAATATGTAAAATAATGTAATTACGCAAGATAATCCTGATGGCTTACAGTGTAAATGGTACATTTCCTTTTATATCTACTACATCCATTATTACTCGACTAGTGTAATATTAAAGTTTATAGAAACAATTTATTTGGTGAACGGAAGCGTCACTATATCAATAGACTAGACTGCCGATGACGCGGAGATCAGGGTTTAAATCCCATATGAGTTTACTTAAGGCGTTTTATTCTAAATTGTTTTCCAATCTTCCTCCACGCAAATTTAGATATACTTTATTAAAATTAAACTTTCCTTATCACTATCATATTAGAGTAATTTTTCTGTATGTATATTGCTCAAATGAGTAGTGAGTAACATGCAAATACATAAAAAATTACTTGTAACTTGTAGAAGGACTCGGTGTGTGGGGGGTGAGGGGGTGATAATTGGTGAGCATTGTTAAGGTCATTCACACCTCGGTGCCGTAATTGGTTAAATCTCTAGCTTCGTGTTGATCTATACTGCTGAGGACGGGGAGATTGAAGTTCGAATCTCAGTCGGGTGAACTGGGGGTGGTTTTCCCTTAATGTTTTTCCACTCTCTCTTCAGAAAAACGCTAGTTCACTTCCAATAAATTCAACCTTTCCGATTCCTAACCCAGTAGTAAGACGCGGTGCTAAATATTATTAATAATAATAATAATAATAGTAATAATAATAATAATATTGTTAATGTCATAAAATTGGGTGAATAGTCTAAATTATTATTATTATTATTATTATTACTACTAGCCCCGTGTCTTACTACCCGTCCGGGCTATACGCAGAGCAGTCTAAAGATAAGGCCAGTTTTCCAAGTGAGATACACTCAAACGGGTGTTTTAGAGACACAGAAGTTGCTTGCTAGAGTGTATCTAACACCCACTATTGTGTTCGGTGAAAATGTATACTTTCATTTGCCAATACAGTTCTGAAATCATGTTACCAAAGTCTTGGCCATTTACGTTTACTCTAACCTACCACACTCACACACAACCACCTCACCCTTTTACTTCTTACCATTCCCATTTGAACGAAAGAGGGAAGAGGAAAAAATAAAATAAAAAGACACGTAAACATTCGTTGGGAGCGAATGTTACAGGTGCCATGTTGTTTTTATATCTACAGTAAAAGCCTTTTGTTTTTGTTTTTTTGTTTTTTTTATAAAAGGAAAAAAAACTGTAGAATATGTAGCGTGTAAAATATAATACAAGAAAATGGAAATATTTTTAAGGTTATATACGTATAATTTCCTGTTACTCCCTTTATTTTGTGCAACATGAGTGTTCGTGCTAGATGGAATAAAATCACTTTTTTCACTACCTTACCAAGTTTTTACTACGTTGGTGTGCGTTTGGAAAGCAAGGTGATGTTTAATAGTACGTTATAGTACAATAAATACAAAGTAAAATAAATTAGTATTTAATTTGTGACTGGTTAATTCATATTTTTTTCTCGAAAAATTCACACACATTCTCAATTATATTTTATTCTACAGTCAACCTTGGAGGTCTTTGGGTAAAATACTCGCTTCAGGACCCGATGTTCGTGGATTCAAACCCAGCCTGGCTCAGCGGATTTTTATTGACAATTACTCTCGGAGGGGAAGTTAAACCGTTAGTCCCTCGTCGATTGTGGCTTGTAGAGGAACCTTGGAAGGTTTTTGAAAACACCTTTACCGGCAAAATTGGTAGGCCCTGTCGTTCTCGCTCATAGAAATTCTCGTGTGTTAATATAATCGTTCGAATCAGAACTGTATGTTAAATAACTCATATAAGTAAATAAAATACGTTATGCTACACATGCATCAATGAGCATTAATATAAATGTCAAATAGTTTAGTCTGGTTCAACGGTGACGCTAAAGTCAGGGCTAACCGAGTTGGTGTATTATTATTTTCAAAATGTATCTCTAGCCATTTGATCCATAAGTATATATATATATATATATATATATATTAATTACAGGAGTCTGGCAGGAATGAGGAAGGTAGACTTAAAAGAAATGTACCTACATTTGCGTGGAAAGAGAGTGAATGTAAAAACATTTAAGAAAAAAATACCTTAGTACAGCAAGCTGGGATTCAATCCCTTAGCTTTTTTGGTCATAAACAAACTAGACTAAATGAGCTTTAACACCTACCAGTTTGGGTCCTATTGATGTAGATACATACGGATGAACCATATGGGTAGTAATAAAAGGTGGAAATTATAAATTGAATGTATTGTAGGGGCTAAAGTAAGATATATAAATACCCTCGCCAGTCTTCATGGGATCCAAGGCGTCAATTATGCAATAAATAGAATGTGTTGCCAGTGATGTTAGGTTTAGGTTTGAATCCCGGGCGACAGAACAACCCTCGAGCAAACTTCCTCATTCCTAACAAAATGTTTGATTCGTGAATAAACCTTGTGTTTAACGTAATAATTTAAATAAATAAATAATATGTGCACAACACGGACTTGCTCTCTCTTCTTCTATTCTAGAAGAGACATTTACTAGACACTCGTAACATTTGTGAAACGAAATTAACACTATACATTGTTGCAGAAGCACTCCAACAAAGAGAATAAATTACATAATATACACTGTTACAGAAACATTGATAAAGAGCATAGCAATCAATTTCACATTCCAAAGAACTCAATAAATTTATTTATTTAAATAAATATGCATATTTGCTTATACCTCAGAAAATTTTTATTTTATAAAAATATATATTTCAAATAAAAGATTCTTATTTTTTAAATTATTACAACGTTTCGATAATGAGATATTTCATATATCCAAATATTTGCAGATATGTGATCGGAATTGAAAATTTCTGCATATATATAGGACCCCTCAAAGTTATTATCATGTTACAATCAAAATTGCTATTTTGTTTCAAAAACTTTTCAGGGGGAAATCAAAACCAAACTATATAGCAAGTTTTAACCTGAGTGGGAAATGGTTTCGGCTCTAGGTAGAGATAAAGACAAAGAAATGACATCCAGAAACCCACTTAAAAATTATATGAATAGACGTGACAAATATATAATTATTTTTCTAGAAATTTGATGAAATAGTATGGCCAGGATTTTGTTGCATTAATTATTTTAGTGACTAGGGGTCTATTTTCTAAAATAATAAAAAATATCAGGCCTTTAGAGCTCATAATTATGATTCAGATAACCTGTAGATCTTATGACTTTTCTAATTGTGGGTTCAGAAATGTATATCATATATTTAATAATATAGTTTCTAGTCTATACCTGTTTAAGAAATATAGCTTTACGTTATTCAATTTCCAAACAAATGTAACGGCGAGCTCACCTACAGGTTATGTACATATTCGGAAATATTCATCTTGAGAGAGACGATTCCTTATCATCCACGAACCACGAACGTTGTCTAATGTTTGGTTTTAAAATGTATCACATCAAGTAAAGAATCTTCCATGTCTTGCACTCGTGGGTGACCACACGTAGAGTGTGGAATATGTAAGTTGCTCTGGCACCTTGTCACATTTCATTCTTGATGACATTGTCTAGCATAACATTCAAAGTAGTCCCGTGCTGCGGGTATAGCTCGGCCCATAAGTATAAATACCAGGAGCAAGTACAGTCGTGTGTCATTGTTGGTAAGGTAAGAAGAGATTGTTTTTTATATTCTTTTGTTAACGCGCTTTACTTCTCACTCGGGCTGTACTCATATGAAGGTTTCTAGAGATAGAGATAAGGGAGGTTGAATTTAGAAGAATACCACCCGCATTTACGTGGTATGAATGTTTAAAATCATTGATAAAACCAATCAACACTATCAGTACATCACAGGGATTAAACCTTGGTCTTCTTACTCATGGGTACAGTGCTGTCCATAGCTTCTGTTCTATATACCTCATATGTGATTGTATTGTTGTTGATAGCAAGTAAATAAATGTTTTAATAATTTATGAGAACTATTCACAGTTACAGTTGAATAAGTTTTGATTATCCTGCTCAGCCGTTTTTCCCCATTTAATGGCAAGTTAAACGTCAAACGAATATTTTGGGCTTGTATTTATAGTTATTAATCGCGTTCCGAAGAGGCATTTCATATCACACACATATATATATATATATATTACTACCGGGTCAGGCTATACGCTTATGTACTATTTACGCTAGTAGTTTTAGAGATGAGGAAGGTTATATTTTTGGAAGTGTACTCACATTTGCTTGTAATGAGAGTGGAAAACCATTTTGAAAAACCCTCCTCAGTACCCCCAACTGTAATTACAACCTCAATCTCCTCGTTATCGGCAGTCTAGAATACTGCGAGTGTAGCGCCTTAGGTAGTGCGACCATCGAAGTAGGTCACATCATAGATAATCTTTTAAACACTTCACATTTGAATTTCAAAGAAAATCATCCAAACAATATTTTTTTATTTTTAATATTAGGTGATTTTAAAACTACCCTCAAATTATTTTTATTTGTAAAAATAAATGGTACGAGCATATGTTAAATAATATACAATGTTACAGAAAAATATATTTTTATAAATGCTCTGTGAATTTTCAGCAGCTCATTTTCCAAAACTTTATTTTATAAAATATATTTGCCTAGTCACGAAAAGTTTAGATTTTATTAAATTTATTTCTAATAAAAGTTGCTTAATTTTAATAGCTCTACAACTTTGCAGCGATAAGTTACTTCGCATCTAAAATATTTTTTGGGACATGATCAAAATGGGATGTAAAGTAGGCTATCCTAAAAGTAGTTTTCATGGGAAAATGAAATTCACCTGGGTATTTTTTTGTAACACTATACAGTGTAATCAAAATTGCTAGAGAGAATTGATTTTTTTATCTTTTCTCCCATAAGTAAACAATTCTTAAAATTAGGGTTGGATTGATAATTCCAAAAATTTCTATGGGAAATTTTATGGGAACATTAGATACCAAGTTTTAGCCTTATTGATAAAAGTATTTGCGTGAAGAGAGAGAGAGAGCTGGAGAGCATTTAGGCAAAAATATCCTCAGTACACCTGGCTGGGATCGAACCATGATCTTCCCGTCATCTGTAGTCTGGTCTATTGCGAGAGTAGCACCTTAGACCATGAAGTCGCTGAAGCAGGCTTTTCACGGTTAATATTGATAGAATTTGAATATTTTTTACTGTCATTTTTAGGTACTGATAATATCCATCAAAAGTTAAATTTGCAGGTCACATGACTTTAAGTATCAGTACGTTAAAGTAGCTCTACTAACTTTTCTCTATAATTAAAATATCACCAACGGTATAAGTATATTGTCTCAATTTAAAACAATTCAGGAAGTATATATTTACAGGTGCACTAACGCTAAACACGAGTAGATAATATATTATATATTGAAAGGTGTTTAAATGAATGTATGTAGGGTAGAAACAGCTTCAAAATCCTTAACATAGGCCTTTTCAAACAAGCGTTTTATTTATCCACTATAGTTAGTTTATATTTTATTAATTTAAATACAGAACTTAACGAGTTCCCTGCAGACTTTGTTGTTGATAATCCCATTACGTTCTTAATACTAAGTATTTAATTGCTAGCATGACGCTTTGTTTAATAGGATCTATTTTCCTAGCAACGATACAAACATACGCTCTAAGGTCTTTTTACTTTTCTACTTGTGCGCATTTCCAACAGAACGCAATTAGTTGATAAGCGAGGTAGTATAAAGGTCCTGTGTAATGAGATCTGAGTGCTGACAACCACAGGTATAATTTAATTTTAGACGTGGCTGCTTCCGAAAGGTTTAAGAAAAAATGCCTTTTTATAACGAAAGCTAGAAAAATATACGGTACAGTTCATTACAGTTCTCATTTATAAATATCAAACGTAGTAATAAGGTATTCCAATAGCTTATCAGAAAACTTTGCTAAATTTAATTGAGACTCGGTAGGAGCGTGAATTAAATGAAAGAACCATTTAGTCTGTTTTGTCAGTATAAAAAAAGGTCAAGGTTCACACTATAGATGTATGTATTGCGAGTGGTTTATAACAAACAGTTTTCCATTGTCTTTTAATGAAAATACGTTTACATTTTCTCTAAATTCTCACTTGACTATTACTAACCAATCAGCATGGTTAGAAAACTTGCGTTTATACCTGACAGGTAGTATGACGTGGTGAGAAAAAAGATCAAAATAGAAACTGACACATACTGTGACCATAACTTGAAATAATATAGTGAGTGTGATGATTTAAAAATAATTAGATTTACTGTTTAATTTTCTAAATCTAATAAAACAACGTCATATTTGGATTGATAAGACCAAAACAATATCGCAATAAAGCTTATGTGTGTTGGTACATTTATAGTATCCAGAAATGACACTAAGATATGCATGTGTGGTCAGAGGCATCAGTCTCATCTTGTCTGGTTTGATTGTGGTCAGGGGCATCAGTCTCATCTTGTCTGGTTTGAGTGTGGTCAGGGGCATCAGTCTCATCTTGTCTGGTTTGACTGTGGTCAGAGGCATCAGTCTCATCTTGTCTGGTTTGATTGTGGTCAGGGGCATCAGTCTCATCTTGTCTGGTTTGATTGTGGTCAGGGGCATCAGTCTCATCTTGTCTAGTTTGATTGTGGTCAGGGACATCAGTCTCATCTTGTCTGGTTTGATTGTGGTCAGGGGCATCAGTCTCATCTTGTCTGGTTTGAGTGTGGCCAGGGGCATCAATCTCATCTTGTCTGGTTTGAGTGTGGTCAGGGACATCAGTCTCATCTGGTCTGGTTTGATTGTGGTCAGGGGCATCAGTCTCATCTTGTCTGGTTTGATTGTGGTCAGGGGCATCAGTCTCATCTTGTACTGGTTTGAGTGTGGTCAGGGGCATCAGTCTCATCTTGTCTGGTTTGACTGTGGTCAGGGCAAAAACCCGTCAGAGCTATTTGGTCTCTAACTTGTTTTTTATTAACCTAAATTATCCCTACATTTGAAAACTATCTATATACATTCTCTTTGTGTGAGTTCCTTAAATACTACATGCAAACATTAAAATAGTTTTTAATTTAAATATTATGTAAATAAGTGATAGTGCAACAAATTATGTCTGTAAGATAGATTTAGGCCAAACTAATTAGACACACTCTCATTCATTGGAGTTATTGATATATTACACCAGTTTATTTATCTAACCCTAAGAAGCATAGCAAGCTACTTTGCTAATTTGTTAATAAAAAAATTAATGCTAGTTACGGCTTAGCAGGGAAAAGTTTGAACGTAGAATAGTCTGTCAGTCCGTTATTTGAAAAATGGAAACTCATGTAATAATTTTATTCACATTCTTAGTCCATTTAATTATGACACGCTTCTGTGGCAGTATGGTATAAGGCGCTATTCTCGAAGTAGGCTAGACTGCCGATGACAGGGAGATCAAAGTTCAACTCTCGAACAGCTGTACTGAGGGTAGGTTTTCCCAAAGGGTTTCCCACTCTCCCTCCACGCAAATGCGGAAACACTTTTAGTAAATATGACCCTCATCTCTAAAAACCATTAGCATAGTTTGTACATGAGCGTAATTTAGGTAAATTATACGATAGTTTATAAGGAAGTATTATTATAAGATTTTATTACATTTTTATGTGAATTTTATAAATAATAAATCCAGTAATACACATTTATAGAATGCCAAATTTGAGTAACTTCCATCAATGTTGGTTGTCGAAAGAGGGTTTCCTATATAGATCAGAGTTAATGTTAAAAATTGTTTTACACACGAAAAAAAAACCAACACTCAAGAGATACTGGCTTACGGACACATATCTGTCAAAGATTATTAAATTTATTTCATCTACAGATTTAAATATCTAAATTCATGTCATTTTTGCAAATAATATACTTGAAATTTACAATAAAAAATGTGATGTCATTTTTTTAAGACTTTCCATTTTCTTTTTGTAATAACAAAGGGGTAATAGTTAGAAATTATTTTTATTGAAAAAGATGACAATCTTTAATTCTATGAAATGTGGTCCCATTAGTATTCTCTATTTTCAATGTTGATCTTTTTGATCAAACGAGCCTTCCTTTTTAAACGAGACAGCCAATACAGGCTCCTTTTTATTAATACACTGAGAGGCTGGTTTCGTATCAACCTGTAGAAGAGCATGGTCTGAGGAAAGGAAGAGAAGAAACGCGCACAGGGAAAAGTGAAGTTGGTGACATAGAGTGTGTAAGCGAGATGAGGTAGTAAAACAGGGAGGAGGGTCTTGGGGAAGAGGAAGGGGGCGAACACAAGAGAAATGAAAAGGCACCAAAAGAAGGGAAGGAGAAAACTTTCTAGGCCACTGGGTGACGTTTCTACAAATCCTCCTTCCATACTGCGCCAAAAAAACAACAACGAAACACCACAGATCGAATGCGAAGGAGCAATGGGTGGTGTAAAGGGTAGTGTGGGGGCTGTGGGGTTGGATTAAAGGGGTTTTCAAAGCTTCACATCACCATGGAACACAGTAATAGGGGGATATTTCTTCATGTGCTTATATTTCCTTTTAGCAAATTGTTTTCTTGCGATGAAAATATATTGACATAGTGACATAAATTCTGCCTCTCTCGCGTAGCTGAGGGGTTGGAGTGGTCAACTACAATCTCAGGAGACACTGGTTCAATTCTTGGTATTGCTCACAAATATATTTACTATATGAGATATCATGCTATTGAATTATTAAATATATAGTCGATAAGACGTAATGGGTGTGTAGTACTACTCATATGACTTTTAATTAAGTTAGATTGTAGGTCATGTATTTAAACTAAAAACCACACGTTTTGGAATGGAGAGCTCTCTAGTAAGAACGTTTATTTAAAACATTTGATTCTTAGTTTTCTATGATTGAATAAATTTAGTGAATTTCACCTTGTTGCATAGGTGGGTAAAAGTTAAATTAAATAGTTGTTTTGTTATTTGTATTACTAATAAATATTATTATCTAACACTGATAAAAATCTTTTGATGGACTTTTAAAAAAATATCAAACTGTAACAGTAAAATATTTAATACTAAGGGTATAATTTTAACATGTCTGGAAATTATAAAGTAGTAAATTACAGCTGTGCAATTTTGACACATGAATTGTAATTTAAATATTTTCTCAAATGACGAGGAAACCATTCCCACAGCTGAATAGTACAGGCTGCCAGCTACCAGAAAGCGTGGACTCAATTTCAAACAAACCTCTATATAATTTAGTTTAAATATCGGTTCAATAAAAGAGAATATGTGCACTTCACTTGCTTTGAAACGTAGCAAGTTTAACCTTGCTTGTTTCCACTAGAGTGGAGCCTATATGATAGGATCATAGTTGATTATATCAAGGTAGTATTGTGAGATTTTACTGTAAGAGGCGTCCCTTTAGTTTTCCCTGTAAGGTTGGACGCTTACCATGCACTATTCATATATGCCAAAGTTATTATGGTATAGATTATAAGACAGGCTCATATTGTAATCGGTCAAGGTAAGACTGCTACCTTTCAAGGTAAACGGAGTATAGGCTATATGTACAGTACTTGGTTTCAGGATATAGGATGAAATGTGTGATCATAGATTATATTTATGTAGGACTACATATGTGCTTAAATATAACGTTTATTAAAGATAATAACCAATTTAGTTAATGAAATAATAAATTAAAAAAAAACAATCCTACCCTCGTTTGTCTATGACATCTAAAATGCAAGGGTCTTTGGCATGAGGTGTGTGTGATGGAGAAAGGGGTTAAGATGGCAAGAGGGGTGGGGGTTTCGAAGAAACAAGACTAGTGCTTCTGGTGCTAGGGTTAGAAGTTAAGACAACAAAAACAAACCATAGCAAAGAAAGGCGGAGCTTAATCGAACCGAAATCTTCTTAGTAGAAACTTAGCATAGAGATTAGTGGGAAATACGGTCGAGATACAATAAAAACAGCTCAGAGACCGCCACCAGTGCTAATAAGAGCATCCCATGCCCAGGTCAAGGGCTTGGGACAGATCATATAGTATACAAATCATAGATTTTATTCCCTTAGTTGGAAGCAGTACCTGATACGATACTTGATTGGACAAGTTTTAAAAATAATTATTTCCTATGTCAAAACTTACACTAGATAAATGCAGAACAATATACGTTGAGTAAAAGCTAACGGTTTACTAAACGTGGAGATCCTAAAGATGATGTTTAAGTTTATAATACTGGTTTTGATTACATTTCAATTTTTTTTCTTTTTCAAAAACATAAATTCGTCTAAAAATGTATTACATTGAAATGAAATATTTTCAAGGCTTAATTATTTATCCCTAACCATTTTAATATTTTATTTTAAAGCCTCATGCTAAAAAAGTTATTATATATACGCAAACATGGACTGAACTGACTAGAGTAGTTATGATCCGGTCTAAGACTTTGTCTTTTGTCCTATTGGCGATGTAACGTGCGCGATATATGTGGTTCGTGTACAAGAATAATATGTGTATGTTTAAGGACATAACAGTTTTGCGATGAGGTTATTGATACGTTAACTCATGATATAGGTCAAGATACCGAAGTGTACATAGTGGCAGCGTTTTTATCAAGTTTTCGTGGAACCTGATACTACCCAACCACACACGTGGACGAACTAAGCAAAGAGGTTATAACACTTTTTCATTGCTAATGACATCATTGACGATAAGAAGAAACGGTCTATATTGTTTTGTGTGATCGGGGATAAAACATTTGATCACTTAATTGCAGCGCCAGAAGATCCTGATTATAGATCATTTGGTGATTTAGTTAGTGTTTTAAACCGCCATTTTGAGCCAAAACACAATGATATTGTTTAAACTTTCAATTTCAGTACAAGGGATCAGCGACCTGGTGAGTCCATTGTGGAATACGTTGCCGTTTTGAAAGAAATGGCCAAACGTTGTAATTTTGGAACATTTACAAATTGGGTGCTGCGTGATCGTTTAGTGCAGGGGGGTCACGGATGAGACAGCGCAGTGCGAAATGCTTTCTAAAAACGAGATGAAGTTAGATGAGGAAATGTCCCTGGTAGTAAGAAACGAAGCAGTAGCACATCAACGTGTGATGTGGCAAACTTCCGCAACACTGGTTGGGTACCAAGACCAAGAAGCAGGCCCAATGGAAGTACACAAACAATCTAGAAATCACCAATCTCAACAAATGGGTGCCAAAAAGCAACAAAGATTTTCTCCAAGCCAACAAAAAGATCAACGGTGTTATCTTTGTGACAAAGAGCATCTAATCTCTGAATGTCCATGGGTGAGTAAGATATGTCTTTTTTGTAAGAATTTGGGCAAAATGGAAAGGGCATGTAGGTCGAAGAGACAAAATGACGTCAAACGAAGAGTGAAACACCCACAAATCAACCATCTAGCACCCATGAAACCTGCAAGATCAGAATTAAATATGGCAAATCAGCTGTTTTCTATGGGATCTGAAACAAGAGACCACCAACCCTTCCACATAAATGTGATTTTGAATGGAACTAAACATCACATGGAAATCGATTCAGGAGCAGCCCGGAGAGTTATCAGCTAAGTAACCTATGAAAAAATTTGAACCTCTAAACCAAAACTTATGAGTTCCGATATTCAGCTTTGCACCTGGGGAACAAAACAACCTCTTTGTATACTGTGTTGGTGTAATGTGGGGGTCACATACAATGGTCTGTCCACTACTCTGCCCGTAAGCGTGGTGGAAGGAAATGGGCCAAGCCTCCTCGGGAAAAATTGGTTCACTGAGTTGGGAATTAAAGTGGAAGGAATTCACCATATCACTGATAGTAAGTTCATGGAGACAGTACAGAAATTCTCATATTTTGAAGATCACAAACTAGGAGAATACGTTGGGCCACCAGTTTCATTAAAAATGGACCCCTCAGTTCAACCTTAGTATCTACGGAGCTGTCCAATACGATTGACACTGGCAGACGATGTCAATCGAGAGATTACATGGTTAGTTGATGAAGGGATATACAAACCAGGATAATTTTCAAAGTGGGCTACAACCCTAGTGATTGTGCCAAAGCGGGATGTATCTCTGCTGTTGTACAGGGAATGCCGAAGTACAGTAAATAAAGCACTATACCCTGACAAATACCCTTTACCAACTGCAAATGAAGCTTTTGCGTGCCTAACAGGTGGAACTATATTTTCTAAGCTTGACCTTGCATATGCTTATGTCCAAGCTAAAATGGATGAAGAATCTTCTAAAATATTGACGGTTAATACGCCAAAAAGCTTGATACAGGTTCCATGAATGCCTCTGGGATTAGTGCAGCACCGGGGATTTTCCAGAGGATTTTTGAAGGTCTACTAGCAGGTATACCAGGTACAGCGGTACTCCTGGATGATATACATATATCGGGCAAAGATAGAGAACAACATAATTCCAGAGTACATGAAGTATTACAAAGATTGAGTGATGCAAGGAAGGACAAGTGCAGATTTGGAGTTCCAATGGTGTAATTTTTTGGTTTTCAGGTAGATGCCCAAGGCATTCACCCCCTAAAAGACAAGGTTGAAGACATACACAAAGCTCCAGCACCTAAGAATAAAACAGAATTTCAAGCTTTCTTAGGACTTCTCAATTTTTATTAGAGATTCCTGGTGGACAAAGCTACTGTTTTGAAACCCCTACACCATCTTCTAGATAAGGATACACCATGGCCGTGGACTCGAAACCATGGGAGTCCATTCAATAAAGCAGAAGCCATTTTAATATCAGACTTAGTTCTGACGCACTAAGATAGAAGTAGATCCTTGGTACTATCGTGTGATTCATCTCCTTATGGGGTTTGAGCGGTCCTTTCCCATATTATTGACAATAGAATGGAAGCTCCGGTAGCGTTTGGATCAAGAACACAGTCACAAGCTGAGCGTGACTACGCTCAAATCGATAAGGAAGCTTTGGCGGTTATATTTGGTGTCAACAAGTTCCAGCAGTTTCTCTTGGGCCGATCTTTCAGAATAGTCACAGATCATAAGCCACTTCTAGAATTATTTCATCCTACCCGACAGATGCCAAGTGCTATGACACCACGGATGTTACGGTGGAGCTTAATGCTAGGAGGCTATGATTATAACATTATTTATAGACCAGCGAAACACCATTGAATACAGATGGGCTTAGCAGACTCCCATTGAACACTTTAGAAACTGTGAATATAGAACTCAGGGGCTTTTTTATGCTAGACATGGAAGATCCGCCTATCTCAGTGATTGAAATTGCCAGGGAAACAATAAAGGATCCTGTGCTGTGTAAAGTTAAAGAATGGGTTTTACAGGGTTGGCCCGAAGAAGAGGTGGGGGAGGAATTCAAACCCTACACCGCACGACGCTCTGAAATATCTTTGTCACAAGATTGCTTACTCTGGAGTAGTAGAGTGATATTGCCAAATAAACTCCACAAAAGATTTCTCCTCTTGCTCCTAAAATTAACGTAACCACAGTGGAAGTAGTGGGAACTTGCCAAAGCTGTCAAGAAAGACTGAACAATTCACCACAGGCCCCAGTACAGTCATGGACAGCGCCAACAAGCCTGTGGATTCGTCTACACATTGACATGGCAAGGCCGATACAAGGACGAAACTTTTTAATACTTGTGGATGCGCATTCTAAGTGGCCTGAAGTCAGATAGATGAAGTCTACAACATCAACGAGCATAATAATGGAACTAAGAGACATTTTTGCTACACATGGGCCTCCATCAGTCCTAATAAGTGACAATGACCGTCATTTTTTGTCTGAGGGGTTTGAACGGTTTCTTAGGCTCCATGGAATTAATCATTTAAAAACAGCACCATATCACCCTGTAAGCAATGGGTAAGCAGAACATATGGTTCAAACAGTTAAGAAACAGTTGGGAAGAACTACAGGCGACTGACATACTAGGCTCCCAAGAATCCTCCGCAAGCTTCGGTCAACCCCCACTGGAACTACTGGCCAAAATCCAGCTCAGCTTCTAATGCATCGCAAACTCCGAACACGTTTGGATGTGCTCAATTCAGATAGACAAACCACAGGCTTTGCAGCATTCCCTCAAGATACGGAGAATATGCGAGTCTTCACAGAAGGAGCAGCAGTATGGGCAAGGCAGTATGGAGTACAGAGGCCTAAATGAATGCCAGCAGTGGTCACTGACGTGCTGGGGAGGAATAGGTACCATGTCAGAACGCCTCAACCAGAGGATGCCTGGGAGAGGCCACTTTCACAAGTTAAGCTGGCAAGATACCCAGATAAAGAACTTGTCACACATCAGAGAGCAAGAACACTTCAACAACTACTACTACCTCTGGCAAGATAAGACCACAAGCAGCCACCAGTAGAAAACCCACAACCACAGGAACAGCAACCAGCACCACTGATAGACAACAGAAGTCAACAGCCAGAAGCACTTATAGACAACACAGGTCAACAGCCATTAGCACTGGTGGACAACACAGGTCAACAGCCAGTAACACACGAACCAAGGCCTCTTCTGAGGCCACGGATACAGTTGCGTACTCCTGTGTACTTGAGTGATTATGTGTAGATATCTAGGAGGGGAAGAATGTAATATACTCTATAGCAGGGATGTGTACAGGTTAAGCTGGTCAATCTGGACTGAACTGACTAGAGTAGTTATGGCAGGAAGTGACGGCAGATGGACATGGTGCGGTCTAATACTTTGTATTTTGTCCTATTGGCGTTGTAACGTGCGCGAGATATGTGGTTCGTGTACAAGACTATATATGTGTATGTGTAAGGACATAATAGTTCTGCTATAGCTAAATATGATTAAAACTCTTAGTTATTGAAATATAGCGTGAACATTTTATTTTATTAGTGCATTACGCCAGTTATTTTGGGTAATATTCGTGTAGCAACCAATTATATAGTCATAAGCACTAGAAATATTCATAGCAAAATATTAATTTCCTAAAAAAACAAATATTTAATTGTATCAATGACTTTTTTTAATATGCTGGGAAATATACTTTAGTTTAATCTAAATAAATATAACTTCTTAGAATATACATAAATAAGCGTTGAGTAATCAGTAATGATAAAAATAAAACATGTGTCGTATGAATATATGAACTGATGTATATATTATATTGGCGTTTGAAGCTGTTTGGTAAAATAATTTCTATGTAAAACTTAACATGGCTTTTGTTAGTTTCCCTAACAAAAAAAATTGTCCATTTTTAAAATATCCTTTACGGAACACATTTCATCAAACTCGTAATCTCAATACGTATATCGATGAAGAAGGGTGTAAAGCGACACAATTTTAATAAAAGGAACCCATAATGACGTGAGGTAAGAGTGGTAAACCATTTAGAAAAAAGCATCTCACTATACCCAGCCTAGATTCGAGTCTCAACCTCCCCATCACAAGAGATCTAAAAAAAATACTTTGTCAACCTATCCACTGTTGAATGCTATATTTATTATTAAAATATTTATATTAAATATAAATTTTATAGCTCTTCTTATTTAATTGTTGCATATCTCAATAAAACTATAAATTATACTATTAATCTCATTGTATAGAGGAGTTTATATTATATTCTTATCAGAAATAAAAGTAATGGTAGATTATCCACTAAGTTTCACAACTAAAAAAAACAATCAGTATATACTGTACATTTATGATCAAGTTTTAAAAAAAGGTTGTTTTAACTTTGGTCGTATTTGCTCTGTAAAAACAGATGTTAATTTATTTTTAATTTCTCACGAACCCCGGAAGAGAGAAGTACATACATGATGTGGTCGTCATAAAAAAAAAATGAGCTCGTGATTTTGATAAGGGTCGACGTTTAATTACCTCTTGAAACCAAAAAGTGTTTTTATCATACCAACTCCCAGTTTGTTTGTCCAGCTGTTTGTCTATCTGTACGAGTATCTCGGACTAGAGCTGAAACTATTTTACCAATTGGACTAAAACTTGGTATTTAGGGCTTTCATAAGGCTCCCCCAAGGAGTTTTTGGAATTAGATACCCAACCCTAAAATTAAGGGTAATTTAATGAAGAGTAAAATATATAAAATTAATCTTCTCAAATTACGTCTTACCAATTTTTATTAAATTTGTATCTAGGCAGTGTTTGACATTACGAAAAAAATCGCAACTCTCGATTTTCCGTAAAAATGACATTAAGGGCACTTTAGAAAAGAAGAAATTTATAGGTTTGATCCCATTTCCTTAACTATTGAAATAATATTATTATTAAATATAAAAATATTCCAATTTGATATATATTTTTATAAAACCAATATTTTCTTAGCTATAAGCAAACAGACATATTTTTATGGAGTACTTTGAAATATGAAAAAGATTATTTATTATGCTCTTTGGAGGACAGAGATGCCTCTATTTTCTAAATTTTCCTTTAATATTGTATATGATCACATTTATGCCTTTTAGTGGAATGTTTCTGCAACCATATTCAAATCTTACGCATTTTTAATAAACGTCACTACTTTAAGATTAACCTTCTGTGACTATCGCTGCTGCATTTTTGGTACAGCTGAATTTTTTTTTATTAAAGTAAGTTAGGTCGGATTTCCTCGAAGTATTGCTGCTGTGTAGTTTGATGTCATCAAACATTAAAAAACATGTTTATTTTCTAAGATACGGGAATTTTAACTGCCACCATTCAGGAATTTTGTGAATACGCAACGGCGCCAGCTTGCAGCCTTATGTTTACATTGCATAGTTCATGCCAGTTCTATCACGTGTCTGAAAGTTTTATCACGTTGATTTATTTTGCTGTAATTTTTGTTCCCGTGCGGTCGCTTTTATGCATAAAAATACTAATTTAAGGAAGGAACTCAAGAAAAAAAGTCCATTTTCAACAAAAATGTAGATAGCTTTTTAAAATAATCTTGTTTGTAATGTTTTTTTCTGTTCAAAATACTTCTTAATTGACACTTATATTTTATAATTGTAAGGTATTTTTTAAATTTTGTTACAAAGTTTTAGGAAATGTAGTGTTATATTTATCAATAACCACGAACTATTTATTTTTTTCTAAAATAAGCTATGTTTTTCTAACAGTCTAGTTGTTGTCATTTTCGTTTTTTAAATAAAATGTACAAAACTACAATATTATTCAAATATTTACTAAATAATTTTGCTTCAGTAATAATATTATGTATTAAAGTATGAATTTTAATTTTTAATTAGAGTACCATAGGATGCTGCAAAAATGCAACGGCTCCAGTCATGCTATTACTTAGCGCCGGTCCCCAAAGGTGAAAGAGAGAGAAAATCTGTGCTTTGCACCGTACTATTTATTCATACTTACCTACTTACCTTATGGTATTAGGAACTAGAAATATCATAGCCGCACTTACAAAAGTACGCCCCCTATCCTTATCTTTATATAGTTATATCCAGTACACCTCATTACACCCCATCTCTATCAGGTCCATTATAATGTTATCCTCCCATATGTGTAGTCTTTTTACTTTGGGATTGTCACTGATAACCTTGAACAAGGTCATAGAATTTCCCATTCGCGCCTCATATCATGCCCACTGTAGTATATGAGACTGAATTAGCCTAAAAAGAATTGTGATTACTACAGGGTATGTAGCTCATCATTATGTAACTTCATCCATTCCTTAGTAGCCTCATCCATTTTTGAACCAAATATCTTCCTAAGCACATTTTTTTTTGTCATATAAGTTAAGAGGCCATGTTTCACACCCACAGAAAATAACCATCGAAATTATTGTTTTGTATATTCTGAGTTTTAAATTCCTTGACAGCAGGTGAGATCTTAACTACTTACTGACTGAGTAATAACATTCATTTCTCTAATGTGTTATTTTCCTAAGTTTTAATCTAATGTCGTTATTGCTTGTCAAAATTGTTCCTAAATATTTTAATCCACTAACCTTGTCCGATGATAGGTTTCTAAAAGTAATTTCTAGATTATCGTCATAAATATTGGTTCTTTGGGTGATCAAGTACCTAGTCTTTTCAACGTTCACTTCTAAACCTATTTTATTATTATCATCTAGTATATTTTTCTAATGTTTTGAAACAGCTTCCTTACTACAGCCTAACAAAGCTAAATCATCTGCGTTTCCCAATATCTGCATTGTACTCTTTAATTTCAACCCTTCCCTACTCACTTGCATTATCCTAATTGGATACTCAAAGACTAGCTTCTTTCAATTCCTTAAATAAAATGTCTTACATTTTAATAAATTCAGGACAAAACTTGTTCCTTTAATTTGAGACTACCAAACTTTTTCCATCCAGGCCTATAGTGTAAACTCGTTCGAATTAAGCCAGAAGAAGAATACAGACTGTTCGAAAAGGCTTGAATCAATACGACAGCTAATAACTTTCAGACGTGTGTGCCAATTGAATACCAAATATGTGTATCCCACGAGGTCTATCCAGTTCAACAGTTGTGTGAGCACCCGTATGTATTGGTCCCGTTGTAAACTGTCCAACTAAACTAAGACATATCTAGGCCTGCGCAGCTGTATAAATAGATAGGCTTAATTAGCTCCACAGAAACGTAATATCCTGTTTGAAAATATGTCACTCTATTTCTACTTGTCATGTTGATTTATTTTACTAGGCCTTATGGGTGACCTGTTAGTCTAGGGGTATGGTGTCAGACTTCTGTGCTGGGGGTCCGGGGTCTAATCCTCGGTCCAGGCACAGATTTACCTGATTGCCAAACCCTTCCTTCACCTCTGACAAGACGTGTATTAATCACAACTTGTGAATGTGAGGAATGCCAGGCCTCCCCAGTAGTTCGTATCCCACGTTAAACTTTAGGTCCTCCATTTCGTCTCACAATCACCTTACCATTACGTATTAACGTAAGTGCGTATAATCCGAACGGGTAGTAAGACGCAGTGCTTATAATAATAATAATAATAATAATAATTATTATTATTATTATTATTATAATAACAATAATAATAATAATAATAGGATTTAAGACTTTTTGGACATCCTATAGAATGCCTCAAAGAGGAATCTTGAAAAGGAAACGAATCAACAGTAGAGTTAATGAAAGGCAGATTAGCTCAAACGCTCCTTGGGAAAAGGGAGGAATTAAATAATCCAAGGAGAAGACGTCAAGAAAAGACGGAATCCCCAATAAGCCAGATTGCTGCGCCATTTGACTCTATAGTTGTTCTTCGTTCTCTTCATTCCGATTACTCATGTGCGTTTTCCTCGCACCCCTCTTATGTACAAATTCACTCACTTGTTTATTTGTGTTTATCTTATAGTTGGGTATACATAATATTCTTTCATTATGTAGGTTTATGGTTTTAAAAAACAGCACCATATGGCACTGTCAGTTTAACTAAGAATCTGGCCACGCATGTGAAGTGTCATTTTGTCATTTAATAACTCCAACGTAAGGGTACTTTATTAGAGAGAGATTACCTGCTTAACAATAACCAATGCGTATGAGCACTCACTTGCACAAACTTTCTTTAGCACTGTGTCTTAACCTTTTGAGTGCCAACGTTGCTCAGAACGATGCGCGAAATATTTGCTAAAATTGCCAGCGTCGCTCACAGTGATCCCATGTTTTCACGCTCTTAGTTCAGTACTAAGTCGACAGATAGAGTAGATTTTGTTCCCACTACATTCTCGCCAGTTCGAGCTACTTTTATTTGTCTTTGCACTTAAAGTTTCGATTTATCGAACATGGAAATTATTTTCTAACTTTATGAGTTTTATCTTTGGCCTTGTTTGTAAACATGGCTACTAAGAGGAAAGCTGTGATTCAAGACACGGAAATACTTGCAATATTTATTGATATCTCAAGCGAAAGTGATTAATTTGTTAGTGATTATGAAAGCAGTGATTATGAATAAGTAAATAATGAAACTGAGCAGGAATTATACTTTATTGAAAGTGAAAGATCGGAACAAGTAGGAGTGGCAGCTGACATTGATAAGGCGAGTGTGAATACGAGTGACTCCTATAGGGATAAAATACATCTTGAAGATCAGGATAATCCACCCCAACCTCTTTATGCAGAAGTAGCAGGTATGAAGTCCAACACCCTCCCCTTCTTATTCCAAGACAATTATTTATTTTCAACTTTATTTTACTACACGCCTGCTCAAGTTGATGGTCACTGAAACAGCTGGTATGTATAACCCAATTTTAGCGTAAACTCTAAAGTTAGTTTTTGTAAACTTTGTTATTTACTCAGTTTTTTGTTTTATTCAGTGATTTATTCTATTTCAAGCTATTTAAATTTTCAAAGCTTAAAAATGTATATTAAATAAAATAGTATTTTTTTTAATATCTTGGCTAGTGATTTTTTTTATGGTATTTAAAAATTAAAAAGTATGTGTATATTTAAATAATAGGATTGGCAATCATGTTAGCTAGTTTATGTAAATATTTGAGTGCAGGAAGCTCAAAGACTAATAAGTTATTAAAATTTAAACAAAATCATGTATTTTTCAGCAAAATAGCTTGGCACTTTTAGCTAATTTTTTTGTCATTTCTCTTGGGACTCTATTTGGGTTATACGCTTATGTACTAACCAAGATAGTGGTCTAGGGAGGAGAAAGGTTTAATTTAGAAGAAGTATACCCGCATTTGCGTGGAGAGAGAGAGATAGAGTAGAAAATCATTTAGGAAAATCACCTTTAATACACCCGACCAGGATCGAAGAATGATCGCCCTGCCATCGGCAGTATAGGATATAGCGAGAGTAGCACCTTAGAGCATACGGCCATCAAAGCGGTTTACATAAACACTGAAAATGTGTTTACAGATGGGACAGTTCAGAGTTAAAGTAGACCTGTGTTTGTCTGTGTCAGTGTTGATACCGACATGTTTACCAAAGTAAACATTTAGATCTTTCTTATTTGGTCAATCCGCTTTTTAAGGGCCGTCATAATTTTGTTTGCAATGTACACCCAAGTCTATTGTTACAAATATTTAGTAGGCGCTCACAACACCTTGTAGAACATAAAACTTTTTATTATAATTTACAGAACAGAATCATGGATTTTTTGGATATAAAAAACAAACATGTTTGCTCCAAGAATTTTAGGAAAGCTCTAAATAATGTTAGATACTAATCTTAAATGGCTTTGTCTGATACAGTCATGTGTCAAGAAGTACAAGCTCGTCAGATAATGAACTGTACAGCTCAACTTCATTAATAGTTATTGACCGCTCAAAGATTTTTAGGCTTTCATCTGTGTTCACCTATAAGCGCCAAATCATGACCAATTATCGCTGGCAATCAGGAAGCAGGAAATATATTTTCTTTTTGTACGTACCTTTGGAAAATGTTAGCATGCATCGCTATAAACACAGTCTGATGGCATCTTATTTTCTTTGTCGGTAAGCAGTGGGTTACAGGACTATGATGAAGGTTGTCGTTGAGGACATTTGACAGATTTAGTTTCCAATTCTAAGAAATATAGATATTTCACTAATTAAACTTATACGATTGATCAGGTATCCCTTTGCTTGTGATTATGAGTTTTTGCATTGTAACTTCCTCACTATACTGCATTTCCAAAAGAAACTTTTTAATGATAAACATAATTAAGTTAATGAAGGTACTATTAACTGAGAACTTTAATAAACAATCATCAAGTTCAAAGGTTATTTTATTCACAGCAAGTGCTAAAGCTCAGAAAGAAAAATTACTCTGAATTTTCAATAGGTGCAAATGCTAATGTTTTTCACAATATGAAATGTTCCTCTGTGTACAGCCAGTAAAATGTTGACTGTGCTTACAGGAAGTAGAAACTCTTGTTTTATTAGAGATAGTTAAAGTACTCTTTTGCTCACAGCAAGTCCTAATATTTTAATATGTTTATAGAAAGTACATTGGATCATGTGATTTCAACAGGTGTAAATTATTTTATATCTATATAAAGTGTAAATACTACTATGTTTATACGGAAAGTGAAAATCATCCTGTGTTTGGTATTATAAAAATACGTCATGGTCGCGTAAGCGTCTCCTCTCCCCACTACTTTTACCGGGGGTGGATGTTAAGACCACCGCTGGGTGGCGCCGGCAGAGTAAAGGAGTTGAACCGTTACCTGGTGGTAGGTCAGGGACTGGAAAATAGGGCGATGAGAGAGATGGACGTTAGGTTGTCTAGGAATTCCATTGCATCAAGTTTTTGCTATACCTGCTAATTCCTTCAAATAATTATGTGTTAGGTATTTGCAATAACTCAGTAAATCAGGAACACTATAGCGAGATGATTGATTACTATGCCCACACTCATAGAACACGTTAACATAATATTGGTTTCTCAAGAAAGGGGTTGGCACCTCAACCAATGGAAGCTATTTAGTGAAGTTCAAATGGGTCCAACACAAACACAGTAATCAGAACCGTCACATACTCTGGTATCGCCGTTGCATAGCAACAGATAGCGCCAAAGCGGTAAACAACGAGTCAATGTTGGATTTACGAACGCTACTCAATGAATGTGAAGGAAGTTACGACAAGTGCCATGGGCGTTACAACTTGCAAAAACTAGAAATTATCATTTGATTAGAGTTGGTGAATATCCTTGTCTGCTTGTAGCCAATGAAAGTTATAAAATGTTTGCAGAAAATACATATGCTCACGTGCTTACATAAAATGCTAATGCTCTTGTGCTTGAAGCAAGTAAAAATGCTAATGCTCTTGTGCTTGAAGCAAGTAAAAATGCTAATGCGCTTTCAACTTGAACCATTATTACTTCGTTTACTGTGAGTATAAATTATATTGTGCTTACAGCAAAACTCATATGTACCCTCACAAGTGGCTGTGAAAACTAGAGTGAGTAGCTAATAATATTTTGTATTACTGGTTACGGGTGGCCAAGATTCGAATTTTAGCTAGGTGTACCGCAAATTAACAAAATTATTGTTTTTTTCGTATATCTTGTGTTTCTTTCCTGAACCACCTTCCTCGTTCCAACCTTTTAGATAAAGTCGTTAATAGCCTTGGTGTTAAACGTACTAATAAAAAATAACTCACAATATACAATTAATATCCCTGGCGTGACCAGCGCTCAAAGCGGTCAGACCACGGCTTGCAGCCTGTGTGTGCTGCTAGTCTATTCAGAACAAGCTACAAATTGCGTGGGATAGCGGTCAGACTGCCAAACCGCAATACACTGCGGGACCCTTCTATTCTCTTACCGCTCCCATGCGCTGCTCATTAAAAATAATATGCTGTTATTTCGCGGTTGACCCGCAGCGGTCAGACCGCAATGCATGTCACCTGACTAAGAAAGAAGAATGGAAGAATCACGTGGTAAAGATTCGCTTCTTATTGAAGGGGTCACTTAACACAACTTAAGACCAAAGTACTAAATGCATGTTTCCCTCTCCCCTTTCTATGAATTTCCTTCACCTCTATTTTCTTTTCTATTGGTATCGTTTTCTCTTCTACTGTTTTTAAATAATAGTTTTTTTATTTATCTAATAGATTCTGTATATTGTTTCCATTATATGCTCTGGCCCCAAATGTCTTATCTAATTTTTGCTAGTCATAGTCTTGTTCGCTAAATTTTTCTATTTATCTTACTCCTATTAATCGAGCTTCCTTTTATTATTTTTTTCTATGTTTATAGCTCATTCCTCTTTTATTTCTTGTTTATAGTTTAGTTTATTTATTTTACGTTTCTTTGTATTTTTGTGATACCTGAAATTATAATTTCCTCTTGAGTTTAACGAATGGATTCGTTCATATTTTGGCCTTTTATACGTGGATGGCTAAAAAATTACACAGCGAAAGGAGAGTATGGTAAGAAGGATATATTTTTGAGTACATAATTAGCCTGGAGCTAAGAATATAAGAGCCCATCAAGCTATATTGGCAATCTTTTCTTTAGAAACTCACTAAATATAAACCTGACCAATGCAACTGATTCAGGAAAATATTTCCTTCACGTAAATATGGGTTAGCTCCTCTTAATATGATCTTTCTCTATTAGTGTGAATATGTGTTAGGGTGAACGTGTAGTAAGATGCGGTGAACATCAAATAAATCAGGGAAATTCTTTATTCAAGGATACAAAGATGGTACAGACAAAGATGAAGCTTCCAAAGCAGTTTGTCAGGAACGAGGGTTATTTTACTTCCAAGAGTTAGAGAATGAAACAAATCAACTTGAGTAAAAATAGGAGGGGGGAAGGAAGAAGTAAGATATATATATATATATATATACGTGCAATCTAGAGGAGGGAAAAAAACAACACAAGAAAGAGCCTTTCCTCGGTTGCCATGGTGACCTACTCTTAAATTATCAACTGTCACAGAAGAAAAGTAGGGAGGCTCTGTTTGCCTCTTCATGATTCTAGAACTCTTTGGACATTGACCTTTTGGAATAAGAGGGAGGCTGTCATTTACAGGTTAAAAGGTTATTTATATCATATCTTCAAGTTGATTTATTATTTGTATGTAAAGTGGGAGAACATCAATTACGAATCCGGTAGTGTTATTAGATTTAAAATGATAACATTATTCACAAGTATTTGTATTCGAATATTGTAGTGTGAATAGTAAGAGGAGAAATAATAAATAACTGCTACGACACAGTAGTAAATTTTTTTATATAGTGTGAATTAACATTCATGTATTACTTTACTACCTTAAAATGAACCTATCTCGAAAAAAATAAGTGTTATTTATCTATTAGAGCCCTCCCCAGTTATCAAGTTTGAACAAATAATTAAGACTAATATTTGAAAAGTGTTGAATTAAAACAATTATAGATAGATTATTAATCATTAATTTTGAATTAGAGATAAATTCACAATTCAATATGGCTATATAACATCTAAATATCAAGTTTTAATTAAATCTATCAAAGTGTTCTGGCCAAGGCCCTATAGGTATTTATATGAGAAAGTAATAACTTCTTACTCTATAACATAAAAATAAAATATTGTGACTACGAAGATGTTCGACCTTCAATATTTACGTCTTATGTGACCCTGAATCCCCCAAAAAAGGAATTTTAAAATTTTGTCTGACTCCATGTCTGTCCGTCTATCCATGGGCCTAGAAATCCTAAACAGTTGGACGGATTTTGTTCAAAATTATGGAATATTTATGTTTCTCAAATTTTTTTATAACCCCATCCCTTAAATTAAGGGTAGTTTACCAATTAGTGATTTAGGAGATTGAAAAATTTTGGAAAATTACTATAACAATTTTGCTTGGAATGTATATCTAGGGAGTGTTTGAATGACAAATAATAGGCCTACTCTATACTTGATTTTTGGCATAAGATTTTTCAAGGCTAATTTACAAGTGAGTGTTTGACGAAATTCAAAAAGTTTTGAAAATTATTTTTTAATGATTTGGTATTAAATTAATAATAAGGGAATGTTTGAAATTACTATTAAAAATGTATACTTAATATTTTGGGGTAAATTTAGTTTAAATGAATCTTAATCATTAATCGTTTTCTAAAAACCCTTAAAATTTAAAAAAATAGCATTAACGATTTGATTCAAAATTAAAATCTGACAATTTTTTTATATTATTATTAAGTTTAGTAATACATGTTCATCAAAAAATTCATTTAAAAGCATTTTATTGATGAATGATTTTCATAAAAGTATACATTTTTAAATTACTTTAAATATTTTGATAAAAAATCAATATATCATTTTATTTGATAAATAATAACGTATGTTATTTTTCTATAAAAAGTTGATTAATAGGTAGTTTAGTTTTTATAAACTAGAGATAATTAAGTGTTTATCTAAAATGGTCTTAAAGATTTAGTTCAAAATGGGTATCTGGGATATTTTTTGCGTTATATATTATAATATATTCTTATTTTTTAATATAAATAATTGGATGTTAGTTAATAAATAATGATTTCTAATATTTGAAATTATTTAAAAATGGTTTTAACAGTTTTGTTTGAAATTTATTTATGAAAAGGTTTTACCGTGATCAATACAATTATAATTGTAAAGTATTGGAAACCTATTTTTGAAAATTTGGTTCCACGCTATATTATGCTGTATGAAAAAGTCTGTGTGCTGTAAAATTTATTTTAAACAGCTGTATACCGTTCCTATGGTCTATTATTGATCATACTCATCCCCAAATCTAGCATAAACTTTAGTTCTGTTTTCACATTTATAATAGAATATCAGTTTTACACGTTCTTTGCACGGTGAAGCAGCACAATAAAGGTATAAAATTAGAACATTTAACATCCGGCCACCCACTTTTTGATAGTTCATCTTGTAGAGTACAATTCTGAGCTAACTATGGCAATCACAAATCAATCACGCTGATTAATAATTTAAATTTTTTAGATCAATTAATATTACCTTGTCCAAATACTGAGTGCACAAACAAACGCAATCCATTTACAACAAAATATTTGCCTAAGCACGTTCATAAAATAAAATCAGTGAAATAATATATATTGTTACAACAATATTTTGGAAAATAAATGGTACGGCGCACCGCAGAGACTTTCTCTCTCTCTTTTTATCTTAAAATAAAGATACATTTATTAAAAACTCGTAAGATTTCTGAACGGAATAATGTACAATGTAGCATCAACACTCCACATAAGAACATGAATAAAATAATATACACTGAGAAAAGAGGCGCATCTTGGTCCACCAAAGAGCATTTTAAACAACTTCATATTTCAAAGACCTTAATAAAATGGTATTTGAACCATTTGCTGACTGAGTGTAAACTGGGATCTGCTTTAGATGTTACAATTTATGGAAATTGTATTACTGAATATGAATGGAGGTAAGTAAAAAGAAATCTAAGTAATCAATAACTAATGAAAAAATGTGAAATTGTAATATGAATTATTGTAAATACTAGTTTTTGACTATTTGTTGTTGCTTGTGTAAAGGTAAAATCAAATTAGTAAGGAGTAATAAAACTTGAAAACAGTACAGAAGATTTGACCTCTAATTTTAATAATATAAACAATATAGATTTATGGGTTTCCAGATAATAAAGCAATTCGAGTGTCGGGAAACTAATTTATAAATTCACAGTAAATTGGTTTATGGTCTGAAAAACAACTTTCGTACGCTCCAAATCTGGTTATTGGCATATTACTGAAAATGACATCTATCTGCGTATCGTTGTTTGTCGTAGACTCATCAGACTTCAAAATGGGTTTCAAACTATATTTGCTCATTAATTCCAACAAAAAAAAATCTTTTAAGTCTAATAATATTATAGTTAAAATCTCCTAATAGTATAACATTAGAATTGTCAGAAGGGATTAATTTTTGAATAGAAGTGACAAACTCAGTGTTAGGTGTACTAGGTGATGATAGTGACATTCCCAGTTTTGAAACCTATCATATCCATTCTAAAAACCTGTTTTTCTATTGAAATGTGCTTACATGTTTGAATTTCCATGTCTTTCTTTGCCGAACATAATAACACCTCCCCTCACCTCGTTACCCTCCGCAATGCCCTAAACTATTTTCTCAATTTGATATATTTGGTCTTTTAATGTTATTTTGTGTGGTCCTTATTCTTTCTTGCTGAATTTCTATTTTCTAGTGCACAATCATAAAAGTAGTCGTTTCTATTAGTTTTAGAAATTGTAACACCCCCAATTTTAACAACTCTTAACTAGAAACATCGAGTTTTAAGACAATTATAGTTATCTAGAGTTGTCCTACCTGCCTGCCAAATTTAAATTTTCTACCTCACACAAGAGTGTTTTGTTCCGTTTATAGCTCCCTCCCAACCCTACCCCCGTTTTCCAAAGTGTTAGTTAAAAAATTAAAATTTTCATTCTTTAATATGTATTTGCCCTTGATATTTATTTACCTTCCCACTGAATTTCAGTTTTATAACACACTCGGAAAAAATGTGTACTTTGAGTGTTTTAAAATTTTGAGCACTTTACTCCATATTCATCATTTCTCTATTTACATTTTAAATGTTTAGACTTATTTAGTTAGCTGGAGTTGTTTCTCTATAGCAGTGGCTCTCAATTACTTCTCAGCTTGGACTGCAATTATATTTTTAATTTATGGACTGGGCTACAGGGTGTGAAAACTTTATTTGAAAAATTTACTTAATGTACTCAAAATTAAAACTAAGTACCTCATAATATTATAAACACTATTTTTATTTTAGGATTTATAGAATATAAATTATAAAACAAACTTTAATTCAGTTACCAATAAACTAATGAGAAAAATGAGGGTGATTTCCTTCAATAATTTGATTAAAATCTGGAGTATAGGATGATGCCTCTAATCCTAGGGCGTTTACAACATGACCATCTGTTAATTTGTTCTTGTAATAATTTTTTTGTTGTTCATGTCAGAGAAGCTTGATTCACATTTGTAGGTTGTCCCAAACATAGTTAAAAGTATAATGGCAAGTTTTTAACAATTTGGATAGCTAGTCATAAAATTAGCCCAAAAGTTACACATTGACTCGCCAAAAGTTACTTTTCAGTTCTTCTGAACATTGAATATTAATAAACTCAGACTGTAAGTCACTTTGGTCCATATTATATGACAGTATTATAGCACTTTCAGAGATATCACGTATCTGGGCATGGCTCACAGCAAAGGAATATTTATGAATACCTCCATTACTTTGGGCAGTGTATACTCTGCAAACCTTGACTCATAGTTTTCTATTAACTTTGAAAAAAAAAGTGTTAGGGCTATTTTAACGGATCAAAACAAACACTCTTTCCTTTAATGTTCTCATTCTTTTCCAAATATTCCGCAAAGACTTTAAAATGAATAAACCTCTGTTGTGTAAAATCTTCCTTCATCAGCAACAGTTTGGTCTTGAAATTCTGAATTGATTCAATTAGGTATATCGATAACAGTTTGATGTTTACCTGCAACCGAAGGTTTAATTCATTCAAGTGATCAAGCATATCACTTAGAAATGCAAGCTTTACTAATATTCCAATATCAGTCATTAAGGAAAGAAAATGTTGTGCTTTAGCGTCATCCTTATTCTGCAAAAATATATAAAAACTGTTTCTTTCAATTCCAATAGTCTCTCAACTACTCTTCCTTTGCTTAGCCAACTTACTTCAATATGCAACAAAAGGTCATTGTGTTTAATGATTTTCCTGAACAATCTGTGCTGATGGCTTGAAGTGGAACGAAAAAAATTAATTAACTTTATTACATTAAGTTCGTCATCTAACTTAGCACACAAAACAGTCTGTTGAATCAAACAATGAGCGAGCACCTTGAATGTTAGGGACGATAGTTTTTAATCAAAAAACAAATCCCCTTTCTCTACGGACCATGGCTGGAGCGCCACCAGTAGCCACATAAATAATTCTGTGTAAATCAAGTCCATTAGAATTTAAAAAATCTACCAATCTAATGTAGATATTTTTGCCAGCCGTCGTTAGAAGCAGTGGAATTAAACATAACAATTCTTCTCCAAATGTCTAGCTGCCATAAAACCGAACAAATACTGACTCAAGACGCCTCATCATTTTCTGTCGATTCATGAAGGACAACTGATATGAAATCACAATCTTTTAAATCTTCCCAAAATAAATAGGGATCACTTATTAAAATTGTAAATACATTTACACTAAGATCTTATATACGACGAGTTGTAATGTCATTTGAAAGAGGAACTTGTTTTATGGATTGAATAATTTAACATTTGACGTTTTCGTTACACACTTCGCCCACTATAGCAAGTGTACCCTCTCTAACAATTTCCGAGTCAGAGAAAGGTTTCTTAGTATGCCTCACCAGTAACCACACAACCTTAAAAGAATCAAGGTGACAATTAGTTTGTTTGTTGAGAAGCAGCGTTGTACATTACAAAAGTTGATTTTGAATAACTCGCATTTAAAGAATATTTTTTTTTAATTTTATACTTGTCAGATCTAAGATAAAAATTTTTACTAATATCGCGTGTTTAGTATTAAAATTGTGCCTCACATTGTACTCTTTGAAAACATACATTGTTTCATTACACACTAGACATATAGGAATACTTGTCCCTTTTCTTTGTTGTAAGAAAAACAAATATTTTTCTCTCCCGTCACTGTTTGAATCCCAATTTTCACTATCAACTTTTCTCTTCTTTAGCGACATGCTACTCTCGGACTGGTTACCGTTATACTGACTCACATTGGTGCAACTGTTTATCTTTTAAATTACCTTCACCCTCCCGTAATGACCTTCGCCCTCCCTTCTCTCAGCATGACTAGCACAGGGTTGTCAGAAGTGCAGTGTAAAACAGTGTTGTTAGGCGTTATATGTATTTTTTATTTACCGCAGGCCAAACTGGCATCCTTCGCGGGCCACCTATTGAAACTACTGTTCTATATTCTATGAGGTGCACCAATACACTTTTCCATCTTTACTCCTTCTCAGATCTTCCTTTCCTCCCTAAGGTCATTAACTTACTAGATTTTCCCTGGTGACGTCATCCCCCCTGCCTACTCTTCCCTCCCCACCCTGAGGACATTGACACTATATGAAGTCATCATTATGTTTCAATCCCCCTGATTCTCCATTTTTTTCCAATTTTATTTTTTAGCACATTTGATTGTTTGCCCCCTTTTAATTATTTGCTTCATTTTATTTACATCCTGTTTGATTTTTTGCCACATTTGAGAGG
>CABFWB010004668.1:0-10163 GCA_902151455.1 Timema bartmani
CAATCAGAGGCCAGATCTATTTATAGTAGCCAATCAGAGAAAAGTAGGTCAAATTGGTCCAGGTCATCGCCCCATCTACTTGTTTATCTATTTTGTGATTTTTAATTCTCTTTCCATTCAAATTTAAGTAAATTTTTATTGAATGCCCTACTGATATTTCTTTTACCTTAGATATTAAATCAATAATATCCCTTGTGTTAAACGTAACGATAAAAAAAAAGAAATTTTTCGTAAAGCTACAAATATACTGCATGGATAAGTGTTGAAAAGGCTACGTTCGTTATGAAGAAAACTCGTTTGTTCAACACAAAAATGAAATAATATTAGAACATATTTCATGCCACAAGATAAAATTAAATAAAAATTTATCAAATATTTTCAAACTAATAATTAATCTGAGTCAGGGCCTTACCGAGGGGAAGAGGGGCTCCAAAATCCCTTCCGAGAGTTCTATTAGTAATAAGTTCCTACTCAATGCTTATAATTTATTTACTGAGGGGCATTTTGAGCACTTTTAGAAAATACAAACATGTTTTTACGGTCAATATTGATCACATTTTACTATACTATTAATGGTATTTAATATGCATACTAAATCAAAGCGTTTCAGATCACATGAATTGACGTATGAATACTTGAAAGTAAATCAAGTAACTTTTTATAGCTATCAGTAGAGTCTATATGTCCATTCGTAGTAAAATTGAAGTATTGGAGTCTGTTAGCTTCCTAACACATATAGCCCCAATTATGTTTTAAACCACCCAAATTGCTTAAAGATTTAATGTTGAACATATTCCTTGACTTCTCCAGCTGAGGATTTTTTCACCACGAGTTATCATAGGTTATCATATTATGCATACACAACATTTAATATACACATAGCATTGCCGTAAATGTCAAAGTTGACATATATTACAACCTCACATTGGACAGCTTTATATCATCTCTCTTCTCTCAGCTTGTCCAAAAAAGTTTTGTGTTTGATAGGTCTGAAGAAGGGTGTGGTGTGGTAAAGGGGTTTATCTTCTTGCAGTTCACTGTACTTAAAGATTCAGATCAAAATGGGTATCTGAGAAATTTTTTTGTGATACATAATCAGGCCCACTGAGTGAGGAGGCATGGGGGGGCAAAACCGCTGGGGTCCGGGCACCAGGGGTGTCTGGTTCGGCTTCAAGACATTTTATTCTCATTTTGGACGAAAATATAAACAATTTAGTGAAACGGAAGAAAAGTGCAATATAAAACGAAATTTAAATTAAGTACACTAATTACCACAATTTAAACTTGAGTGGATGAGCCATAAACAAGATTAAAGTTTATGGCGTTAAGGATATTGAAATGTGAGTTACCTAGCGGAATAAGTCAAGTATCTTAAAGTGATACTCAAGAAAAACATTTCTAAATCTATTTTGTAGTCCCTAAGATTGCTCAACAATAAACCAAAACCAAAAAACAGGAATCAATGTTACACATTTATTTCTGAATGTATGTGTTGCTTTGCGCACATTCTTCACACTACCATTTTCTGTTGCTCAAGCAGAACGATCTTTTAGTGTGCTTAGCAGAATAAAGAACTGATTGATATCAACAATGGGTCAAAAATACTAACTGATCTGGGAACACTATCCATGAAATCAAGACTTGCACATACATTGAATTTAGATTCCATCATTCAAATGTTCACTGATAGAAAAGCTCAAAAGTTTAACTTTAAATAACTCAGTTATATTCAAATTTGTTCAAAATTATTTGCCCCCGCCCCCTTAGTTGAGCTCGACGGCACCGTAGATAAATATGTGATTTTATTTTTACAAATTAAAATAACTTTTTAGGGGAGTTTACAAATAGCTTATTTTGGAAATTTGAAATTTGTCAGAAATATTTGAACAGTTTGTTTTAAAATTTATATATAAAGATGGAGTATTGTGATTAACAAGATGATGTGTTGTTTTTACGAAGAAAACATACTTGAAGGTAGTTTAATGAAATCCTATTTTGGAAAATTTTCTTCGAAGCTATAATACACAATATGAGAATGTCTGTACGTTTGTGTTAGACCATTTATTTAGTTATGGAGAATGTAAAATGTAGGCTACAGTACAAGATTCATAATAATGTATGTATACAAAAGTTCACGATTGTAATACTTTCTTTTTAAATGATAAATTAAAAAGTAAGCTTTTTTATCTATAATTTAAAACTTTAAAAAAATTAATGAAAATGTTTTTATAATTTTACTCTTCGATCACTTATTAAATAATTCTAATAAACTAAAAACTATCAAATATCAAAGTTACCTGCATCAGTGAATATGCGGACTAGACGTCAAGCTCGTTTTAACTGGAATGGTTTTTCTTGGATTGTTTTCTGATCTCCCTTCATGCAAAAATGGGTACATTTCTTCTTAGCTTACCATAATCATTCTTACCCAATAGTTTATTAATTTCAGATAGCCCATGCTGAAAATATAGTGTGGTACACACACATCGAAAGAAGAAGAGTCTACAACGCTTATAAAAAATATACAAATAAAAAATACCTAACGAGGTTGAAATTATATAAAAGTATTAAAAATTATTAATGTGAAATTTTATGTGATCAATTTAACAAAATGTTCTTCCCCTGTCTTGGTATTATTTGATTTAGTTAACATTTGAATCTGCACACAGCTCGTTCTTATTTGAGATTTAATGAACTCTTATATAATACTATATTTTCTGTAGGCCTGTGTCACTTATTTTTATAAAGCCCATATTAATAGACATGATTGCATTTTAAGCGATACACATTACTTTATTAAAACATCAGATAACCTTTGGCGGCCTTCACCTCTACTGATAATCAGTGAGTGCTCTGGAATCTAGCTATCACAATTAAACATGGAGCACAAATTATTAGATACTAGCTCCAAGTTATCGACGTAGCACGGGTAGAAAAAGAGTCACTAATAATAAAACGGCACATACTAATAACAAACAATGTTAGAAAAGAAACCTATTCAAACCGGTAATCTTCAGGTTCATAATATAATATGTAAAGGTAAAAAATTACAGATTGGTTGGACTTATAATTTTCATTTAGTGTGTATGTAAAGTTAAAGCCTTTTAGGTTTATTTGTTTCGAAGATGTCCGCACCATTAATTATGCAGATTCGTCAGGCTTGTACACATATGAAAGTTCAAATGAACTCCTGAGGTGAACTTTTAATGAGTATACCATGTAAAAGATGTTTATGTTCCTTGGTTTTGGAACTATCAGAGCCAGGGATCGCTCCTTTTAAGACGTTAAGCTCGCAATATGGGAAAAATCATAAGTTCCCGATTTCCACGTTTCTTGGTTTTTCAATTACCCAAATCGGTGGTCTAAAAATTAAGGCGTTTAGTTCGGAATATAAATAAAATTTTAGAGAAACGTTTTGGTTTGTACTTTTGTAAATAACTAGAATGGAATATAACATTAATTTGATGGAAGGGAGGGGTGCTACAATAATATTAATTTGATAGAAAGGGGGTAGGGGGTGTCACAAATCTTGTGGCACTTGTTCGCCGGCATAACCGACAGACGAGATAGACTTATAATATCTTCTTCACAGTTTGAATTTACCAATCTCCCATTGGTTAGAAATTCAATAATATGACAAATGGTATGAAGGTCAGTAAAGCCGCGTTCAGACTAGAACAGAACAACGAACAAGAACATGCTCGTGACAAGTTTGGACGGTTTTCCGAACAGAACATTGTAACAAAATTGGTTCTGTGTTCTATTTGGCTCCAATCTACCATATGTCGGTTTTTGCGCGTCACTTCAAGGGATGTTCGTGTTCGATCCTGTTCTAGTCCGGACACCTCCGCGAATATTTCCCCGAACATACAGTCCTTGGCAGGACAGCAGCGGAATCGCGCGTGTGTTTTTATTGTTCTAAGTAGACTACATATGTATGTATGTCTTGGTGTGCGTGTTGAGTTAGTAATAATAATCTCCTGTATTTCAGCAGATTGTAGAATATTTGAACACTGTACACACTTCAGGAAATATAGTGCTGTTGGTATGTTTTTAAATTTTAAAACGATACCATAAGCTTTACAAAAGGTTCTCCACTTGCGGAAAAACAGAGAATCAGTGCTAATCTTTCTTGATCTAGTATTGCATTTCTAAATCGTGTGTCTATTTATAGACATTTTCGGCCCAATTAAATTTATTAAGATTTCAAAGTCAGATGGATTCATTCGAGTAAAATTTTTATGCAATCCACTGATTGATCAACCCACTATATAGATTTATACTTTAGTGAAAAGATTAAAAAGCCCTGAAAGGATTCAAAAGGTAGAGAAAGGGTAAAAGGATTACTGAGTAAAATTCGTAAACGGGGTGGAAAGGGTAAAGAGAGAAAAAAGGGTAAATAGGGGACTAAGGGAAAGAATGGCAAAAATACTATTATTTAGGGTAAAGAGTATAGAAAGGGTATAGGGTAGTAAGAGTAAAAATGGTAGAAAGTAAACAAATCAAAAGGGAAATAGTACCAAAAGGGAAAAAAAGTTCAAAAAAGTGTAAGAAGGTATACAAAAGCCCACAGATGACAAGCTTACAAAGTTAGGTAAAATTGGTAATAGTTAGTTGTTCTCATATACACACCCTTAATTCTACAATTATCCAAAAAACCTTCGAGCAACCCTCACCTCACCCCCCCTTCCACCCTCACCCCACAGTGTTTTAAGTTTTGGTTTTCCTGCAAGGTACAGTAGCCCCATGACTTCTTTGGTGCTGACTGATAGCTCACAGCTGACTTCTGACAGTCAACATTTAGGTATATACCTAAATGTTGACTGCCAGAAGTGACAACTGCTAAAGACATGTTTTTGCAAATAATATGGTTTGGCGTAGGGATACATAATTTGGTCTGGTAGCTTTTCAAAGCTGTCAGCTGTGAGCTGTCAGTGAGCACCAAAGAAGTCATGGGGCTACTGTAAGATAGCCGTCGATGGTCATAATGTGTAGGCTGATTAAAAACAAGAGGGCCGAGGATGTTGACCCAACAACTTGGCATAAATAAATTCGGTTTAATTTTCCCCTCTGCTGTCCCCTAAAAGGTTGGGTCTAGTTAGCTACATGTTAAACAAGGCTTCAAGCTACATGTGATATTCAAAAAAATGACTTCTAGAAATATTCCTGGTAGCATGTAGATTAAAAAAAAGGAAGTTAGTGGAATGATATGTTTATCCAAAACAGAAAAAAAAGTTATATAAATTTTAATCAATCGTTTTTTCAGGCTTACACAATGAAGTGGTAACATAAGTATTGCATGTATAAAAATATAAAGGAAGGAAGACTTGGGTGCAGGCTATAGTGAGGGAATATAGCACTCCGTTTCTAAGAGCTGTGCTAAATAGCATCTCTTATCACCATAGGGAGAAATTAGTGTGATAGCTAAAAATGTTTACAAGATTTTATTTCTTGTTTTCAAAGGCGAATTAATTCTTCTGCTACTGATCATTTTTACAAATGGTATTTAATTTTTGTCCACTGAAAGAATACCAGTGGTTGCATGTTTGTGTTGAACTGGATTATCTGTCAGAGGGGGATTGAAGTTCGAATCTAGGTCGTCTGTGCTGAAGTTTATTTTATTAAATAGTTTCTCACTCCATTTCCACGCAAATGTAGGTACATAACATCTAAAATCTACCTTCTACATTCCTATTTCATCAGCATACGTTTTAATGAATGTGTACAACCCAAACAGCAGTGAAAAAAAAAGAAGTAGCTTTGTTAACATTTTGTCAATGTGTCTTATATTTATTTCTTCTTGATGTTCTTTTTTGGTCGTCCGATTATACTTTAAGGGCTCCTCAACTTTTAAATCTTTAGCATGTTGAATACTTAATCAAGTTTATTTTAGTCCTGTGATTTTAATTCGGCGCGTTCAAACGCCTGGTCAAGCTATTCGTAACTTTAATTATTCTACATAAGATGATAAAGGTGGAATTTTTTAGAAAATACATCAGCATTCAAATACAGAAAAAATTTAAAAATAGCTATTTTTAAAACAATCCTTCACAGCGTTTGATTCAAACTTGCTCCCCATAGCTTGGCTCTGAATTAAGCACTCCAGTCGGCCTCGCTTGCGTTTGAGCTTGCCGAGTTGGAGTTTTTTTCCTTGCGTTTTTTCGACTACGAATTCTGTTATTCATAAATAATACCTATAAACCAAGAATAAGGGAGAATATGTGTTCAATAATACAACTCAACATAAATTTCCAATATGTTTCGTCTACATAAAGTTACCCTAATAAAACAAAAAAACAAACAAAAATATTTGTATCTAACTAGCTAATGGCAACATTAATTTCTATTCATTTCTCGTAACTTCACTATTTGAATTGCAAAGCACACATACCCCCAGAAATTCCGTAATATATATATTTTTTTAAAGAGCAACACACCGAAAATTACATGTATATTTCAGCACACATAAAAAGTGTAGCTACTTTGTGAGAGTTTTTATGACCACCGCCGTCAAGAATTATTTATAACTATTATTTTTGGTTGAAATTGTTTAGTAGAAAGAAGGCTTTGCGTTTAAAAAAGATAAAATATACTACATGTAATCCTTCAGTGTTTTATTTTTCTGTCTATCTCATTACAAAGCATTTTTTATATTTATTGTAAAATGAATATTATTATTTAAAAATAAAAGTTTTAGCAGCAAAAATCTTATTAAAATAGAGTTTTTACAAAAATCATTTAATTAATTACCTCTTCGTTTCTAAAGCTTAGAACCTTTTTTAAATTATTTAAAATGAAATATAAAAAGTACATCTAGCGAAAATGTATCAAATAACATTTATAAAAAGTGTTTTACAGCACCCTCGCTTTCAACAAAGGGAAGAGAGGAGCTTCCTTTAGTCAAACCAAATGACATTAAGAAGTTAAATTTCAAACATTCTGTTTTAATTTAACCACACCAGTGGCTACATGGGCGTCGGTCTCGAAATAGACTAAATCGCTGGTGATGGGTCCAAGCTTCGACCCCAGCCGGGTGTATTGGAGGTGGTTTTCCAAACGCGATTTTTTTATTGTGATCGGTCCATAAGTTTTCTCCATGCTAGTGAGGGTGCACTTTCTTTAAATAAAAATCATATTTTCAAATTAATTCAAGGTAATAATTAAGAATATGTAAGATAATTTTATATTAATGGCAGTTTAATTAAGTATATTTATGTTTAAATTTATGTTGTATAGAAAGTTTACCGTAGAAAATTCTGTGAACAGGGATTGATAGAATTATTAACGCAACCCACATAAAGATTTGAGTTTTAATAGAAATAAATGGTTTATCGATAGTCAAATTAAACCTTTTATAAAAATAATATCAATATTTATATTTTATTATTTCAAAATTTAATTTGAATTTAAGGTACTTTGAGGCACTTCAGCTATTAACTTATATTGATTTTCAAGATTTTTCAGACTACACAATTAAATTATATTTGGATTTATTAAATTTAAACTTAACCTAATTTCACCTAAGCTCAAATACAAAGTTAATTATTCAACCAAGGCAATTTATAATTTGTAAAAAAAATTGTGTTATCACCATACTAACAACAGTGCAATGAACAGTGCGACAATAAAGCAATTTTCTAATGAAATAAGGCAAATAAAATGAAGCATTAAATAAATAATAAAACAAAAATTCTTTCTTTCCGTTTATTTATCAAGAACACTGAACATTAAAAATGAGAGCAATTAATTATGAAAGCATAAAAACCGTATATAATAACTATTGCATTGTTATACAAGTAATTTTAAATAATTGTTTACACACATACACATTTTATGTAAAGTTACACTCTACAAATTTATTCATGTTTAGTTTTAAGATTAACAAGATGAAAGTATGACGTAGCTCTTGCACAGTATGGAATTAACTTATATCAAAATTCATGAAATTCTTTATGACATAAGCAAATGGGGGTATTGTAATGATACTATTTTGTACCCCTCTGATATATTCAAAGAGTCATGGATGAAGTGTATTTTTCTTTAAAGATCACTATGTAAAGTTTCCTTTTAATAATTCATCCATGGAAAATCGCGCGCTTTTAGAAGTAATTTCAATACACAACGTTTTAAAACTTTTTTCCTAATAGATCAACTCCATTGTATTATAAGATCATGTGAAATGCTGGCTCCCTTTACCCAATAGGAAGCTAGTCTTCACAACATCAGGCTGCCAGGAGTTCTCCTATTAGTTAGTTTTAACACTGGTGACAAGGGGTCCAAGAAGCAAGGGGTAGATCATATATAAGCCACTTGTGCGTATGAATCCATCAGTATTTGAATACATAGAGTAATATAAGAGTGCCAGCAATATATTAGAGAGTTAGATAACGCCACACAGTACACAGTGCTGGTAACATAAATCTAGAGAACTCGGTAATGTAACAGTAGAATAACATAAATCTACACCGCATACAGTACTCAGAACGTGCGGAACATGTAATATCACAGAAAAACAATCCGTAAATTAAAAAAAACTGAAACATTTTATATCATATCTTCAGTACTGACGGTATAATCATTTAAATAAATCGTGTGCAACATCAAAAGTCTTGCTCATTTCATAAGAATAAGCATCACATATAATCAGATCACATAATAGTGTACAATTGCGCAATAAGGTATGATGGCGTCGTCATCATCGTAAAACCCAATATCGTTATAAATAGTGCTCAATCACAGGGCAATATCACATAAATAATCCCGTAGCATATCAATTGGCTCTCAATCGCGGGGCAATCAACTCGTTAACATTTCAATTGGCGCCAATCGTGGGCCAATATAAAATTCCGTAAAGTATTAGTGTATTTGCTTATAGCTCAGAAATGATTGATTTTATAAAAAATTATTTCAAATAAATTATTTTTTAAATAATATTACGATTTTAAGATGACAAGTTATTTCGTATCTCAAATAGTTGCGGAGAAATGAAAAAAATTGGAAAATTTCCCCCATGTAAGGTACCTCCAAAGTCATTTTTATGAGAAAATGAGAGTTGCCATCTTGTTTTTTTTTATTATTAATCTAATTTGGCCTGGCATCTTACAATTTTAAATCCAGGCCTTATATACATAGAATCAGAACATTTCCTACTATTATACATTATCCAATTTTATTTAATCTAAACAGGTTTTGGCTCCTATAGTACCTATCTCCAGAGATACAATTTCATTCACCAATTGGTCCGCCACGGGTATATTACTTCCCCGGTACTCTCCTCCACTGGTTACCCCATCAGACCTGAATCCTCATCCCAGTCCGACGGTGCGCCCAGCAGAGGCGAGCATCCCCCTATGCGCCACCTGGGGAGGCGCCCTTACCGGAGTTGGTGCTCCACCTACACCTAAGTGCGAACCACTTTCTTACTTATCTTGCCTGATTCTACATTCCCTGAAATTGTTCCTCCTAGCCTAACCATTACTATTACCCTCCCTTCCCTATCCTATTCTAATCTTATCCTAGTCTTACAATTACTAACCTAAATAACTTCTTACCCTCCGGGAATATCCATTGCCCCAATGGTACAAGGGGGCTGCAGAGCAGCCACCTATCTCCATCTTGACGCATAGGGCCCTTATATGACCTAATCCTACTCTTCTTGTTTCCAAGAAGAGGGATCTGCAGTCACAGGGTTCCCCCATGCATCTCGTTTCTTTCCCCTCATCTTTCCCATTATTCGGCTGGAATGATGATCCCTCGGAATTACCAGGGTTATCCCAGTAAACCTCCGGATCCATCAGCCGAACTGGTATGCCAGTCCCACAAGGCTTCGTGTTTGGCACTTCCCGGCATCTCTCCTTATTCCTCATGGAAGGCTGTATATCAGTAATTCCACAAAAACAACCTTTTCCTTTCCCTAAATTCCCCCCACTGAGACCTCACATGCGTCCGTCTCAGTCCCGCTTCCCGTGCTTCTGTCCTCGTATCTTTCACTGTCCTCGTCAATGTCTCCATCTTCGTCACTATCCCTGTCACTGTCCTCGTCACTGTCACTAATCTTTCCCCCCTTCCTTCTCTGGCCCACCGTCTGTTTAGCCTTTGTCTCAGTCCTCGTCTTTCTTTCAGTGCCCTTATATATTCCATCTTGGCTCTTTCTGAAGCTTCCG